>JAAAKB020002992.1:0-15357 GCA_010014835.2 Apostichopus leukothele
GTTGTCATGGTGAAATCGTGCATTTCTTAGGGGTGTCCGAAATTCGCAGTGTTCCGAAATTCGCAATACTGACTATAGGTATTGACTAGCATCACTGTGAGGTCATTTTACGTGTTCCCTAAAATAGCTTTCTGTTTACCAAGAATGTAGCTGCACTGACAGACACTGTATAGTTGCCATGTTGAAATGGCTGATTGCAACTGCTTTTTGTAGTTCAAATTTTAATCCAATGGCAACTGTCTTAACCTAAGGCTAAACACCAAAAATGTATTACGTCAAAGAAGCAAACATTACGTTTGAATCTGAAGCACTTTGATTTGGTAGGTTCTAGTTCCGACTTTGTGCTAATTGGCTTAGGCCTATACTCCGGTACGTTTAGCTAAAGAGTAAGGCAAAGCTAAGATAGTAAGAACTTAAGTTAAGGCTAAAGAGAGTCGGCCTACGCTAGGTTAAGGCTTATGCCTATTGAGCCTAAATTCCTATCTCTAGGGGCCTATTTTGACTCGCAATGGTAAATTAATGTCCTATATACGTTACTCACAACGAACATTGCTTGCTGAATCTGCGAATGTGACTACTGTGAGACAACGTTTTGAATATTTTTAAGTGTAGTCGATTATAGTTCATTTCACAACTGCTTGCGAGCTTACATCGGTAAGTAACTGTATCATGTGCTTTGCGCACTTTATCATGAACTACTGTATGTCGTGTGCAGACTAATGTCTTTATAGGCCCCTATGTTTTTTTGTGCGTATGTCAACTGTGTGTAAATTATGGAACGGATGCACAACACAAGATGCGCAGGCTTGTTTACATTGTGTAACAGAGGTTGTGCCAAGAAACTTTTATAGTCTGTGGGTAACAGCCGTTTCAAAGAAAAGTTAACTATTCAAAAGATGTATGAAAGTTTGACCGATTGTAAAAAAATCTGTCATCAACTAGAGTCAGTGTAAAGCACCATAAAAGCATGTCATCCCATCCGCTATGTATATGAAATAATTTTATAATAATGTAGTTTACTTTGTTTAAAAATTATTATATTTGTATGCTTTTTTTTTCGAGAACGCGTAGCTTAGCATTTCTCTTAAATGAACCAAATAAATTGATCACGTGATCCGACTGGCGATTACTGTACAGCTTCGATCTGCCCTTGTATAGTCTTTCGCAAAAGTAACCAAAACTAGTGTTGAAAGAGTTGCATTCAATGGAAAGAAAATGTACGCCCTTCGTGGGTGTCTCATCAAAAAATGGTAAAAAGCAAGCAATTGAGTAGCTAGCAGGCTTGAAATATTGAATGGCTTCGCTCACATATGATATTATTATACCATCTAATAATCTGCATGCAATGTTACTGTCCTGTGGTGGTAAAATAGGTTTCGAGGGTTTCTCTAATGGAGTGTAGCAAGTAACACGAAAATGGCTAACGGGTACCAAAGCAACACGAGAAGCACAGAAACTTGACAACAGAAATGACCTCGTTTCCGACGAGAGAAAAGTGACAATCCTGTTAGCATATGCATGCATATTTCTGAACAACGAATCTATTCTTGATGTTCAAGTGTTTACATAAAAGTTGGCACAGTTCACTGAATACCTATATGCTGAAAGAATATATGTGTATATAGCACTAATCTTATTTGTCACTCATGTGACCGGTTTTTTTTGGCAGATCTCATCAAAATTGACTTTAATGGAGCAAGCCTGGATAATAATTGAGTTTGATGGTCGGATAGATGTTTACTTTAGATCATAAGGAGATTGCAGATGACAGATTGATTGAAACAAAATGACGCAACTCTATATGTGCCAGTATAAGTTATATATAACAGTATAAGAGCTGCATATATACATCGTCAGAATATCCCAAATCTTTATATACGATTATGTGTCGAAAACGGTATAAATTTAACTTCTAACGAAAGAATGGCATCTATTTCCTATCTTGTATATGTCTTTCGGATTTTGCATTGAAAATTATAATACACAAGTAACAAATTTCAATTTTCAATAATGCAGAAAATTTAGCCAATTTTGAAAGATTAAAATTGGTCTCTTCGCCCGTGTTTTATACTGAATATGAAGAAAGGGTGTCTGCATGGATCACGAAATTTTCCACATCAAATAGACTCACTAGGATATATTGGCATGTAACGGCAGACAGAATATTACAACAACAAAATCCTAGTGTACAGTACTTTAATATACAATATGTATGTGCAGTACAAACTAAACAGTTTAAAGGTCTTCAAATTGTTTAAAAACTTGCCGATAGCACCATCCTCAACTTTAGCAAACTTTCTCACAGGGGAGGGAGTACCACTTTGACCTCTCTCCTAGACGTCATTACATCTTATTTCCCCCAGCATAAAGTGTTGGTTCCGCCGCCATTGTATTGTGCAATTATTGTGCAATATTTGATAGCAACGCGTTTCGTACATTTCAGACAGATCGGTTATGGAAAACAAAAAGCTCACACTTGCCCATTGCGGACAATTAAATTTGCATCAGCATGATATATCATTGGAATTGGAAATTAAAATATGGATCCCGGTTAATCCGTTACGAGACCTGCCGATGGTTGCCATGACAGAACTGACCATACAGCCAAGTACAAACGTTATCTTCGCTATATATACAAGCTGTATAAATAACACTCAATGAATTTATGTAAAAGCTGGAACTATTTTGTTGTCCACATCGGCTTACCATAAACATAGCTTGACTTATAGGATTGAGTGAAACGTATACCTCATGAATAACTTTAGCAGGCAAGGAAAGTGTCTTTAATTTACTTGCCTAATAAACATAATAATACAGTTTCGGGAATTGTAACTCTACTCTGCATCAACAGGTAAGATCTTCGATTGTTTTCTTCTCCCTTTTTTTACTGTGGGAGGCGCGGGGAGCGGGTCAGAATGGGAGCGGATGGTAGGACCGAAGGGATGAAGTGCGGCTATACAGACTCGGGGCCCTGACGGTCAATTACGGGGTCCGGGCAACTGTGGGATAAAGAATTATGTATTCTGATGATATAAGCCTATGGATGCACCATGAATTTTGGAGACTTCAACAAAACGGTGGGGGTGGGAGGCGATCTGATTCTCGAAGCCCCCTCCCCGGATGAAGGGAGAGGGAGCGAAAGCGAAATGCTTTGCTTAACGCCGTGGGTGACAAAAGAATCTCAGATGAACGGATAAATCCTCTGCACATCTGGGAATGTATAATCCAACTATCAAAAGAGGACTCGGCACCGTATATACGCTGTAGTGTCATGCATGAAATCTATAAATTAACATACCTCTTACACCGTGAAAATTGCCATTATGCATATTATATTATATGCCATCTTCTGCCGTCAACGAAAAGACCGTACATGGTGCAGATGCAGAAGTTAAGGTGACGTAGATTACCGTGAAAAAAGTCTATATATTCTTATTAAAACTATTGGAGGACACGGTTTACTCATTTTCTTATATCTTAAATATTGTTCAGTTCAGTCCAGTCCAGTTCTTAAAGTTTTCTACTGATACCGACCAAATGGGGAATGAAAACAAATAGAAAACCCGAGAATGCCAAACATAAATATCCGAGTGTTTGTGTGCGAAATATAAAGCAAATGCTCACCTATTCCCAAACCCTAGTTGGGAGTGAATGTGGACCCTCCTTTGGGATTCCCAGTTTACATACTGCACCGGAACCATGTTACCCCTTGCTACGCCACTGGTAACGAAACTAAAACTTGAGTCAGAATTTACTATCACTAAATGGCGATCAAGGCTTTAAACGACCACGGCTTTGAAAAGAAATTTTCCTTATTGTGAAAATATGGAAGCTTATACGTGTTTGGTTTGACATTTCTTATACAGGTGAAATGACGTCATTTGCGTCTTAACATTTTAGATTACCTTGAATGAAGCCAAAAGATGGCACTTCAAAACTAATTAACACGGAATGAAAGTGTTCACGTTGTTATCAAAAAAATACAATCTTACTAAAAGGGATATAATCGCCAAAGTAAAACTATGAGCAGGGTTGATTAATGAAAGAATTGCAAAGAGGCACCGTGCTTAATGAACAACTAAAGCATGCAATTAACTTAAAAAGGATTGCCTAAAAAATGAACTATACTAACCTGAATGGCTTATTGTTCTATATGCTTGCTGCACTAGACGAAACCTTTTCACAAGAGCGAATATATTTCCTTTCGTATACAAAACAGCGAAGTGATTGTAAAGGTTACAAGTTGATTCAAAGAGCGGATGCCAGTTTTAGTAATGTACTAAATACATGGAAAGGATAGTGTAAAACGACGGTCCGCAAAAGCAATGGCGCGCGGCCCAAAATGTGGTCGCCTAAAGTTGTCGGTGGTTCACGGAATTTCCAGATGCCGTGGAAAGTTTATCTACAGTTTTCGGAGCTTACCGACGTCCATGCATCGTCCAAGCTAGCTTCATCATTCTTCGGGATGAGGAGCTGCCATGGTAGGTCCTGGCTACGACCTCTTGAAAGTACCTGGTCGTGGGCCTAAACGTTTGCCAGTGAAAGATGACTTCTTTGTCATCCTGGATTTATAATTATGTCTTTAAAGTCTCTAAAATAAACCCTCCTAAATTAGGTATTCTTTTGTGTTTTCATGACGAAAAGACAGTTTTTAAGTCCTTGTCGTACCTTAGACAATATTAAGTTAAGCAGCCGTGAGTGATCACGTGGGTTTATATGTTGATTTGTAGGCTCTGTGCGTAGCCTATATGTAATCTTCATCCTACGGATTAAATGATTAAACGGTTTAACGTGGGACGATTTCAAACTTTAATTAGAGGTCAAAAAGTCATACAAGATCAACACTTAAAACCCGGTAGACATGCAGTTATACAGCAACATGTAAAAAGGGACGGCTTGGAGACATTTTAGACGCGGTATCCATGTGTATATCTGCGGTGTTTCGTTAAGTTCTTGGTATACAAAGTAAAAAATCATTTGGATTTTTAGGCTCCGCTATATATATAGAAAAATTTGAAACGCCAGATTATCTTAAAGTTAACGGTATACCACGTTGAGCAAATTGGAATTAAAGCCGGAAGTTTGTACATAAATATACAAGATGCAGTAAAAAATTCAGGTCAAAGATTGTCGTAAACATATAAAACAAAATGGGAGTCTATCCGTCGTGAGTAGTTCCTAAACATTTAGGTGAGGTGCAGTCGCTTTGCATGTGCTGTACGCAAGATTCACTATTAATCACACGACATAAAGCATAAATTGAACAAGTTACAATTTCAAACATTTCGACTCTATCTTCGATATGTGAAGAAAACTTTCTTTTTAAATTGCGATTTTACAATGAAATATAATATCCGAAGGTGTACCAAAATTAACAGTAGAAAACAAAAAACAAGATTCTTTCTCTACCCGTTTTTTGTTTTTGAGCTAATTGTACTAATGATATTCAGCTGAGTCAGCAATAGAACAAAATACCACCTATAGGAATCTGAATGCTGCCTTTGTACGAAATTTCATCTTCTAACTTGACGAAAAGGAATTATTTCTTAAGCCCAAATAAACTGAGGATTAAGCGATGAATGTCTATACCCTCATTTTTGTGATTATATATAGGAAGACAGTAAGAAGGATCCACATAGGGAATAAGAGTATATATAGTTGCTGCGGTTTTTCTCTCACTTTGACCAGGTTTATATTGCTATCGAACTATAGATTATCTCCCCGAAGATATTACACCCACGCAAAATCTACCCATGCGCACTACAACACTCACCTTGCTACAATGCCTTCTCCGGTCCTCGTGTATATGAGTTACTGTAGGTTACAAAAACAAAGATATATTCCTCTCTGTTATTTATCAATCTAAACTATGAATAAAAGAACCCAATGGCACTTTTGTATCATTTACATTTATCACCTCCATTTGGAGAAATACCATATTTCGAATGGTTTCCGGCATAAAATGATGCAATGTAATAGGACAAAAAAATACACTAAGTATAGAGACGTATCTATATATGACGTCATGACTGATAATAAATGTGTTTGGAAAAGTGTTGTTATTTACACACGACCTGATGCGAATCGTGGAGAGCCGAGAAGGCAAAATCGTTATTTAACATTTCAGAGAGTGTGTAGCCTTTGGGGGGAAAGAGACAGGAAAGAGACTAAGGCTGTGTGTTTACTATACATAGTTTAAAAAAAACAGTAGGCTAGAAGGATAGTCCAGAGGTAAACTTATCTTGGCTGATGAAAGAGGAGCATATTGTAAACATCTGCATTCAATTCCCATGTATCGTTTTCGAGAAAACAACTTGTAAAGTTGACATGTTTTGTACCAAAACCGAACTTGACGTTTACAAATGGGATGTCATAAATGCACACTGACTAATTTGCGTGTGTTTTTTTAATGTACATCCAATTTAATTTGTCGTCAAACTTGGATGAATATATATATATATAAATGTACTACAGTCATTAAGATATATATTTTCTATGCCCAATAAGAAAGTTTGAACCCTATGCAATCCAAGTCAAACAACATAATTAAAAGTACAGCAAAATATTTTATCTGAACTTGTATAGTATATAAACTTTTGAAAGCTATTCGTTACACTGTAAAAATTGTTTAAGCTTGTACGGGCTCTTAATGTTGCGTTTCTTTGCTGGGAAAGCCCCGTTAAGGTTGTTGACTATGACGTAAGCAATCGCGCACCTGGCCTTTTGTTCGAGCAGCTGAACTTCCGGGTGACCGGAAGACTGGTGACACTGACAGCAACTCAAGGGCCGTGTTCTATGAAGCAGTAACTCACGTGTGTAAACTTACGCCAATTTTCAGGCTAGTATTAGAAGAGCTGATGGTTATATTCAGTGTGACACTCTTTGACAAAATCACAAGACTGCCTCTATGTACGGTACGTTATCTTATGATTTTTATCAATTAAGTTGGTATGTTTCTAATACTACGACACCACGTCTAACAACTGTGCCACGTGCACTTTAATTGATTTTCATTGCCATATTTTTTTCGAGACTCTTTCACAACCCCGCTTTAAAGTTTGAGCCACCAGACAGATGTAATGTGGGAATTTTACTCTTTTTTCATCAGAATGCGCGCCTCAATGACAAGAAAGCAACCCACTTATTTCTGTACCTAAGGACCAATTTCTCATATTTTAAAACTTCTTTCTCACATCAAAATGCTCCAGGCCTACATGAGCAAATGTACATGCAGATCTTACAAACCACAAGTCCACAACCATGCTAATTCAAGTGTGACGTCATGTTTGCAGGAACCAATCTGATTCAGTAATGCAATGCTTTTGATAAATAAAGAATTGATAAATGAGCCAATTAGCAAAACATCCATCTCCTTAAAAAGAGGAAGTGCTTTTTGGGTTAGCTTGGCCCTTAGATATCTTAGGATATGCAAGTCATCAATGTCACCTCCTAGCTAAGATTTGATAACACCAACTCGATCAGTAAGGATAGGACTAGTCTAGGGCAATAAACCTACATTGAACCTACAATCCGCGTGAAACATTTCCACCAGTGTCTAGTTCAACTGCATGCGTTCTACCGTTGTTCCAATTTGACATCATTACATTTGTGTAATGTTGGAACATTTTAGCCTTCTGTAATGAGACAGGTCTTATTAAGTAAGGCAGTTTCAGCAGTACTGTAGCCTAACGATGCATGCACAGTGTATGTAGGCTAGGCTATGTGACTTGTCATCTCGAAGTCAATACTGTTTCCATGCACTTAATCAACACTCTAAGTTTGTAACAAAAAAGATCATAAGGTAGTTTCCAAAGCAACCATGAGGTATTTGTGAGATAATTATGTTCACTTGAATACTTGACATGTGACTTGGCTCATCAATCCATGCACTTAGACTAAGTTTCGTATACCTTATCGGATTTTTCTCCGTAAGACTTCACTTTCAATCTTACCGAGTTACCTGCTCATTGCAATGTTTATCAAAGGGCCATGAAAGTGATATAATATGATAGAAAATGTTGTTAACTCAAGATTTGTGAGAGGTTCAATTGTTTGTATAGATGTAAGAAAATACAAGAACTTAAATAAGAACATTTTACGGTTTAGAGTTCACGATGGCTGCAGATGACTGTGTACACAACATTATGTCATATTCTTGCGTCTGCTTCTTAGCAAGGATTGTTTTTCACTTGCAAGCCTCCCCAGCAACTGATGACGACGTCAGTCCTATTAGGTCCATACTCTACATTGGCGTCGCCAAACATTTCGAATTGGTTCTCGGGAAGGGGGGCACTAAATCAGAGCGATATTGTGAGGCACATATTGCCGGAAATGCAAGCGAGCTATATAGGTTGGGCGTGGGGTCAAGGACTACATGGACTACATGGCAAATTTCATTGGGTGATTGGGGGGTCTGGAGGCGAATCGGGGCCAAGGATATGTTTTCATGAGAAAGAATATCCTAATCTCCCTCGGATACGCCACTGGTTTTCTAGGAGTCTACTAACGTTGTGCCAGATTCCACAGTTCTACGCAGTTGTTTCATTTAAGTTCATCCACCTACATAAACCACTATGTACGTAGTATATACACATAGGAAATATTGCATACACCTAACCAGGGAGTTGTATGGAAACTCCCTGATCTAAATGCATTATCACCAGTATGATCAAACAACAACTTCCTGACCTTCAAAAATTGAGCCTTTAGCGCGACACCTTGCGAAACTTTTCACAAGTTGCCAAAATGTCTTTTGCTTTAGGTTAGATGCATGGCTTTGTCAAGTCTTCTCATCCCGAACCATTGCTCTCTTTATCATTATAAGCGCCACTATTCTGACACAACTTGTTTTCTTTTGCCTAGCGCGATTGAGACTTTTCTGTGGCATTTTTTTTACTAATAATTAATAGAATTACATTAGCAGTGTTTTCCTTAATGCAGTGCCCACTGCTTTGAGCATATCTTGCCTTCTCGCAAATTCGATCCCCATGGAGCCCGCAGCGTTTGACTCTGGGGAGTGTTGATTATAAATGTAAAAAAAAGGAGCAAAAGGTTAAAACTCTTCGAATTTAAAATTCGCTGTGTAACAGGTCAACTATAGAAAATAACTAAGAGATTACACGGTTGTTTTGAGCACCGGCTGTAACGCGTTATATATCGTTATTACATTTACAGACTTGTACAGTTAGATAATTCAAATGTATACCTTGACATATTCGGGATAATGTATATCAAATTAAGTTAACATCAAGTAAAGGATTGGAAGCCAAACTCCGCAGTTTTTGCAGCTGTTCAGCTTATGTAACGTATTCCTGGTTATCATTGAAGGAACAACAACATTAATTGAAGTCTTCGCTCATGCGGAAGACTTCAGATTTCTCTTCATTTCTTACAATGAAACGAAAATAGTTGAATTGTGAAATGTGTTGCATGAATGTGATAAAAGAGAAGGAATTAACTGGTTTTGAAATTGTCGTAGCGAATATACAGTACACCATTGTTGGAAGCGGTGCAAGGCATTTGTTTAACCTTTGTTTATGTTTTCACCCGTAGGCTAAAGTGGAAGATATTTAACTGTTTCAACGAGTCTTAATTTATTGGAGCATAATAACATAAAATCAATTATTTTGACTGGATTGGTGACTATAGATAGCATGGATGCTTTACATATGACGGAAAGGAAAAGCATAGCATTTACATGCTAAAGCGTGTGAATCTACAAAGTGATCAAACCTATATACCATCACGTGAAACTGTGTCACTTAGATTATGATATATAGTTTACCTTCATTAATGGTATACATATAGGTCGACGGAAACAGGATATCGTGAACCTTCAGTAATGTTTTCAATCGAAGGCAAAAACTCATCTTAATATTATTAACCTCCATCAGTGTCAAATTTATATTGTGTAAAATATCACTTTGTTTAACGTAGTTTTACTTGTACGCTTATTTTTTCCCCTTTAAGCGAAACATTATAAATTTGATTGTGCATAATGTGGGCGTTCGAATAATATCTTAAAGCAACAACGAGTAGAACTAAGGTCGTAATAACTTTTGGCGAAATCTTCATTTAATTTACCTAGGATATCAGTTGGTCGCGTTTAACCAGTTCAAACACACGACACTTTATTATGCTGACGTTTTCATCGGGCTGTTTATAGGAACTGCCATCTGAACCCTATGAATCGCTGAATTCTATACGTGCAACCACGATAAATGCAGTGTCATATACCGAGAATTGATTTTCTAAAGGAAACTACAGTGTTGAAAAAAATATCTAATCATTTCAAGGATTGTCTGAAAAACTGATGAGTCTATTTTGTTTTCTTTGATATTCTTAATATCTTGGAGACGGAATATCGTCATACCCTTCCTTCAAGTATGGATCACGGTAAGTCCTTCATAGAATTTCTTTCCATCGTAATCTTTATATAGGCAAGATTTAACTCACTGTCTGTAATTGAAGAGAACAGTCTTCGAAGGCGGATCGGGCAAATAAAATTAGACAAAATGTGCATATCATATGACCAGGTGCAAGCGCAGAGAAGTAAACCCCAAAATAGTCTTTCTCACTTCGGTTTAAAGGGACAGGTTTTGTTAAGTCTTTTTGTTTTCATATCTTTAAAGATGCATATACTAAATTTGTTGTGAATTTTTTTCTTATCTCCTGGATTAAATTTAATATTGCAGTTATTATTTCAAGGTGCGCAACTGTTCCCGTGTATGTGCCCTATAAGGTTTGCTGAAAGATAATGTTTGCAAATCCTTATCTTTTCTTTCTTTCTTTCTTTCTTTCTTTTTCTTCGCATTATTTTGATGCAAAATGTTAATCCTTACATTTAAGTGCCCTCTAATCAGACGGAACAAATTTGTCACTTGATAAAACAATCTCAAGGGTAAGATTACACGATCTAACAGACATGATGAAGAGCGCGTAGGAGTATAAGGAACACTTCATATTTATCGTCGTAGTAGGCTCTACACCTTCTATTGAATTCTTAATTCCTTCAAGCATACACTGAATGAGCCTGCATACTTTTAATAATAATAAGATAGACGGAATAGATAAATACGGTTTCAAGTATACTAGGTGTTTTATCAATACCTGGATCACTTCGGCTATATCATACAAATATATATGCATGCAAGTTGTGTCGATAAGCGATTGGGATATAGCCGCAATGCTTCTCTTATTGTACTAAAATTCTGATTTTCATTCTGTGTTTCAAATGGAGAAAATTTATGAACATTTAATGTGATTTTAACTAACTTTATCTTCCATCATATTAATTAACCTCTAGCTTCAAATCACTTTGCAAACCGAGTGAGTGCGCGTGAACCAGTAACTTATTTCATGTGACAAGTATTAACATATTGCACATCTGCCCATCATGATCGACATTATGTAAAGTTTTTCGAGAGAGCTTAATGAATATCAGGACAAATATAGCTCTGAATACCGCACTTATGGTGCTTAAGGTATACAGCAGGCCGATTCCTTATGTTTCATAAGGACCGTTTCTCATCTTTTCCTTGTTGTTTTAATATGCTTATAGTGTCAATTATAAAGACAGTTCAAGTTTTCAAAGTACAATTCAGTAACGACGACCTTGCAAATATTATCATTAATCTGATAAATTGAAGTTTAAACATTCATTCTGTCATTTTGAAGTAATGAAATACTTAAACATAACTGCAAATATCTGCAATGCATCCAGTATGTGCGTAAGCCTTCATACAACACTAGTCAACAAAGGCAAGACAAAATCTGAAAACCTGTATGCGACCTACAGACGATCGATTTATTTCAGAGGGCAAACCTTAACCTTAATATATGTTACGTCACACATATCACTACTTATCTATCAGATTGAGGCAACTGCGATTGTTATGAATACTATGACGTCATAGGTATGTTCCTGATCTACGAGAAGGGAGACGAAGAAGAGTTGTTAATGTTAATGTCTTTAAATTGTAATAACCCGAAACTCAAACCACTCAATATTTCCATGTGCTACTCGGCGGTTGTCATTTGAAGACCAGTATAGTGGCTTCAGGATACAACAAAGTTTTTAGTTTGTTAACGTTTTACTCCTGGAAATTGAGCAAAAGACAGGTTTTCATTGAAATGTTCTCTGGCAACTGAAGTATAATAACATATCAATCAGCTATATAGCCACAAACTGAGGGTAACATTTGCCCATTCAACTCTCGGAATAATTGGAAATATATATAACTTGAATTTGTCGAGAATTTTCCAAACGTTTCGTGTTTGAAGGGATTTCAGTCTCTTTTCGTCTGAGATATACGTCACTATTACGTAAGTAACCTACGTCAAACTGGTCTAGAATTGTGTATTTAAATTCTTATGTTGTCTGACTAAGACGATAAGGATCATAGTTATCAATATTATCGACTTGTTACTTATTATTTATTAAATTAAATTAATATATTATTAGGCTATTTGTCAGTATTATTAGAAACGTGCGTGTTAAGCCAAGTGGAAAGTTTACAATTAGATTTCTCTGAGGCGAGAACCCAGATGTAATCATATATTTCTTAAAAGTAAAAAAAAATCGATCAAAAATAAAATAATTATGATGAATCTTCCCGCCGCGGAAGATGTAACAAAATAAATGAGGTAACTAAATTACGTACGTGTTTTAATCTAACCGATGCTTGATGATAACTTAATGTGTCTCTCTATAGGTCATCTTTCTACCACCCACATACTCATAACAAGATGAAACACTTTTATGTTGCTTAGCATTCTATAATCATAAATAATATTGTATTTCTTGCTTATAAATCTTACTTTTGGCTCCCTTAACCGAAATGTTACCAGGCAACATCAGGTAGTGACTTAATTCAATAATGAAACGTCTTTTATAATCTTTCCATAATCCCATAATCTTCCTATTTATTTGCCTAAATTGGTTTGACATTTGCATTTTTTTGATATATCTTTTAGCTGTGGTGAAAAACACATTGATGGTGATAACAAGTTATCATTCATGGAAGTTAAAAGACTCGTCTAACCAACAAACGTAAAAACATTATACTGTGGTTGTCTGCCATGAATACACAAAGTTATAACTACCTATATATCAATAACAGCATTGATTATTGTCATAGAAGCGGGAAGATATCATCACTAATGTATGCATTTTACTTTGCTTCGTAACTTTATTTTCTCGAGAAACAACATTGCAAGTACTCCGAATGCCTCAAACTTATAAACGTGTTAACTACGTTGCTTGGATCAACCAACTACGTTTCCAACGTACCTGTAACGTCTCTTAGTACGTATATCAATGATCACCAAATTTGTTGTTAATTCGCCGGTTCTAAAGATGGTTATAATTTCTACATATTTCCTTGCTCTATCAAATGAATATACTAACACTAAGGCCGGGCTATATTAACACTTTTGAAATAGCAAACATATACCCTGGACCTAATATAAGCATCGTGACGGAAATTACTTTCGTAATACCCTTTATTTATGATAAATTAACAGCTATAATAAAATGAACTTTCTGTGACGAAAAACGAAAAATATCGTTCGTATTTAATTGAGTGACTCATAGTGTTAAGTGGGAAATATGAAAAAGGATAAAATTAACAAAATTAGTAATGAAAGGCATCCAGCAGCTTTAACTAGAAACGATTTTGTTGTTGTAATTTTTGCATTAATTTAGCCTGCCGCAATGAATATCACATTTGGTTTCCTTATCTGAGAGATAAAATGACCTCCGCTGCAGAGGAGCTTGTCTCTTCTCTCTTAGAAAAGGAAAGGGAAGAGAGAGTAAGAACATTAAAGAAAACGGTAAATTTGCTGGAGCTATAGCAACCAGACTTTTGCACCGATAATACATATAAATTAGAGATGAGCAGTTTGAACAAATGGCTTGGTGCTATGACAATTTATCATTGAACATTTAATTGAGTTAGATTGCCTACGTTAATTTATCTGAAATTTTGCCAAGGCAAATCTTTAATGAACAACTATTATGGAATTTTGCAGAAAATAAGCAAAATACTATATCAAACGGGCGCAAACACGTATTATATGCTTCTATCAGGGAGTGGACGGGGGCGGTGGGGAGAGAGGTATTTATCCACCCCACCAGCAGACAGAATATAACAAAACTCCTAGTGTACAGTGCATTTGCAAGATGTATGTGCAGTACAACCTAAACTGTCGAAATCTTCAACATTTGTTTCAAAATTGCAAACTATAGCACCAGTTTGCATCTAATCACCCTCCATTTTACTAAGTTGCTCAAAGTGGAAGTGTTCCCCACACATAAGACATCTCCAATTGGACGACATAACAAAATCTGTGGTTGCGCCCCTTAGTATTAATATTAGTCTTGCAATGGCATTTCGTTGTCATCTCACAATCCCCATTTTTGTATCCATCATTATACGGTTAACGAACCTTAACATTTTGATTTCTATCTTGCGGGTATTTTGGTCAGTATAGTTGGGTTTTTAATAAGAGTGACTGCATTGAATTGGTACACGTAAATGATACTATAACAGTGTATTTTATACAGTAACTAAAATTAATATCATATACTGTTTTAAGTTCATATTATTCAAATACATATATACGCGCGATTGAATGCTAATACATATCTGATACATGTTATGTTAGAGGATGTTTTACTTCCAATATCCTACGGCCACTGATCTCACCTCACTTTTGACTGAAGTTTTGTCACGTGACTAAATATGGTAAGTTGGACCAAATAACAGGTTGCAGAAATCAAATTAGTAAGTGGATACTTCGAAAAGTTTGTAAAATATTTAATATTATGCTTATAGTTTCGTTAAGACCAGTTGCACACTGAATGTTTTTTATTTCATTCCACATACTTTAAGACATCTTCTAAAGTGGTAAAGTGTCCTGTGTGACGTTCGGAGTTTAATATCTGTCTTTACAATCGAATGCCTTCAAAATATCTGGAAGATGTTTTGAGGCTCGGAAAACAATATATATCTTGAAAGCTGCTTGGGGCAAAATGCTAGCCTTCTGAAATTGACAAGTCTCGTTTCTTCATCTTGGTTTAAGTAACATAATACGTTGTTCTTTGTCGTCTCCTTGCTGTAATCTCCATTTGTAATGCCAAAACGAGGGTAAGGAAAGGTAACCACTAAATAACAGGCAAGGCTCACGACAACAGCAGCAACTCAAAATTAAAGCAAAAAAAAGCAATACATGTTATGGATGCAGCTTCATATTAATAATAAGAATTCTGTGTCATAGGATATAGAGGTAAAGAAATGGGAGAGATGAAATGCAAACCAGTAAATACATATATACACACACACACACACATACACA
>JAAAKB020003101.1:0-15355 GCA_010014835.2 Apostichopus leukothele
TTGTGTCGTTTGGACGAGGTGTTAAACTCGACAAAACGTCATTTTTCTGAATTTTGTCATTTTGACGAGTTTGTTTCTCTGTCATCGCCATGCCCCTTCTACGCTTCCGTACACGGGCCTATGTGATACCTGTTCGAAGTAGAATGTTTGGTGAAGTGTGTTATGCATATTGAGAGAAAAAGGCTTGTCTAAGCAATTTTTGTTTGTTGTAACTGGGCCTTGTCTCAATGGGGGAGTGTTCGGAAATCAAGAGAAATGTAACAATGGGTTAGTTTGTACTAAAACGAATACAGACATGTAAGTAATTTGTCGATCGAAGCTTCTTTGTCCAGACACGGGCTGGTCATATCTGCAACCCTATTGTTTTCAACAGCACAATATGCCTTAGAAAATCATCAATGTCCGACTTCGATTCATAAGAAGACTTTTGTAGTAACATAAAAACGAATGTACTTTATAGCAATACGGCAACACGACAACATGAGCGTTGTGAAGTTCGTGTCTATAGTAAAATTTCCATTGAACAAGAGACAGACAAGTACAACACAGAAAAGAAAAGTAAAGTGGCAATAAAATCAATTTTTTTCATTTTCTTTTGGCTTTTGAACATGTATGTTGCAAAATGCTCTCTTCCATAAAGAAACAAGATGTTGTGATAACTCAACCATCGGTGATGACTTTATTTCGTGAAAAGATAAAGATTGATAACACTTATATATAATATCAATATAATTTGAATTAGAGAGTATATTATCATAGAGTACATTATTTTCTGTATTGTGTTGAACAGTTAATTAACCGCTAGTTAAATATTTGAAACAACGATTGAAACCAAATACGTTCCATTGAGGTGTCCAGTTACGTGCACTTTTGATTTGATATATTTTAACGAAGCACACGCTTACTTACACTTCACTTAGAAAATTGCGCATTTTTTTCTTCTAGCGTAGCTCTGCGAATTGCAGGCTTACGTACTTAAGTCCCTAAGTATAAGAATTTATCCATTCTAGCGGATCCCAGTTTATTCTAGACTTTAGACTTCCTTTTGTGGACCAAAAATTGAGCTGACAAAACGTAATGCAGGAAAGAAGATGTGATTTAACCAGATTATTTATCTACAAAACATTTCTGCTTTTATCATTTTCAGCGACGGTGTGTTTATTCATAATGAAATGATAATCATCTTTAAATTCATTTGTTCTGTTAGAATGAATTTATAAAATCTTCCTTAATGTTGCTAGTTATGGTACTGTGACTCTTTTAGAGCTATATAGTAGTAACTTGATGGATTCATCTTAGTTTACTTTATCTTAAAAATGTACGACAACGATATTAATTAAGACCAGTTAATTCTCCATATCACAAAAGTTTACATTATTACAGGCAAGATAATTGAACAAGTCATTAAACTGAGAAGTGGTTTTAAACGTGGCAGAATATAGACATAAGGTAGTTTTTTTTCACGGCTAGGATGATTTCCTTCCAAAGTAACTTTAAACTAGTAACAAAATAATAATACGAACTTAGAGACCAAATGCTGCATCCCGTCCTACATTTGTTCTAAGCAACACCTATCTGTCCCCTCCGTTTGCACATCAGTATCTTTCTAAAAGCGTCTCTAAACTTTCTGTTAAAGATAGTGTAAATTAAGGGATTTACAGCAGAGTTGAAGTACCCAAACCAACTAAAGTAGGTCAATGCGTTCTGGCCAAACTTCCAACTAGGAAAATATTGAAGGATTAAGAGAAACAGGAAAAATGGTCCCCAACAAATGATGAATGTAATAACTAGTATAACTATAATGATGCTGGCTTTTCTTTCCTTCTTGTTTGTATCCATTGAACTATCATTACTTGGCTGTGGACGAGAAGATGCTTCGATTTTCTCTTCATGAAGCTGTCGCAATTCACCGCCCAGGTGGCCACGCTCCGTTGAATTCGATGTGGTTTGCTGACTTACATTGGGTGAAGAGGATATTCCGTGATATTGATGGGAAAGAAGTTGTCCCTGCTCGTGAGTTTCGCCTGGGACAGGCAAACTATCACTCGAAATCGTTGCAATATTACGGACTTGCCCAGATCGTGTGCCATCGATTGCATGTTGATTGGCGTGTCCTTGTTCGAGACGAGTCGGTCGTTTTCCAAAGATTGCTGATCTCATCCTACCGTAGAGTAGGAGTAAGATACCAGAAGGAATGAAAAAGTTGACAGCAATGAAAAAAGTTGCTATGTTGACGGGTGCTTGAACGAAACAGACGGCAGAACCATGAAATTCGTGGAAGTGTCCTCGGGCAGAAATCAGTAATGAAACTGACGTCAGTGATGTGACAATCCAAGAAAAGGTGATCAAGATCAGCGCAAACGATACTGTCCTCTTCGTTCTGTACCAGAGAGGACGAAAGAGAGCCAAATATCTGTCGACGGATACAGCACAAAGATGCCAAATAGAACAACAGATCAAAAGGATATCGGCAACTTTCCAGAAGTTACACAGGAGAGACCCGATACGCCAATCGCCCGCCCTCCAATCGTCGTATATGGCGAGAGGTCCTATGCAGGTGCATACTATTAGATCTGTTACTGCTAGAGACAGTAGTAAATAGTTGGTGACAGTACGCATGCTTGGGTTCAACATTATAGCTAAAATAACGAGTATGTTCCCAAAAGCTCCAGAGAGACAAATAACTAACGCCATTACCATTCTAAGGATCCTCGGGGTGATGGCGCCGAGCTCCTGATTGGCAGTTGGTATCACTGTCCCATCCAATACTTGAAGCACTGATACCACTGTGAAGTTGTCTTCCATTTTCATAGGACGGTTCTGTGAAAATATAATGTAGCGATATAGAAAATATAATGTATCTGATCATAGTAGTGTTGCATTTTCATTATTCCTTGACAAAATAAAGAAGTTCTTAAGCTCTTTGCTAAAGTACATTAACACTGCAAAATGCTGCGACTAAATTAAAATAAATTGTGATAATGTTAATACGTACATGTTCTGCTAAAATTGTAAAAAGTGTAAGCCAACTGCAAATCTGATCTGAAACTAATGCGATTAATTCACCAAAGTTAAGTTCCTTGTCTAATCAACGAGTTAACTAAGTGGTACAGTGTATGCTATAGATGAGCCGTCCATGTGATACAGTAAAGGTAATACCAAATAGGGCGCATTTATTGATAACTCAGTGTTTGTTATTTCATAATTCGTAGTAATTGCAGATACTTTCTCAAATATTTTCTTTTCTAATGGTTACAATGTAAAGTTTATTTTCATATGATTCTCTAATTACCTTCATTATACAGTTTGATGAATGTATCGCTAAAACAAACAAAAAAAATTTGTAATTGGAGTTCATCTGCCATTAATGTATGTTCTACTCTAGCATCAAACTCAGATGTCTTCGCCCATGCAGTCAATACTTGTCACTGATTCTGCTTATCACATTATCGTGGTCACATGTTTACGAGACGATGGGTGGGAATAAAAGATACTTTGGGTTAGTGGATAAGGAAAATTGTTGGAACCGAGAGATGTAACATCAGAAATATTCTGACTAAAACTGACAACAGCAAGACAAAAACTTTTCTTATTATTGTTAGGCTTGGACATTGTATAGTGAATTGTTCTGCAGCCCAAACAATTCTGTTTCATGAAGCCAGATGTTTAAAACGGCGTGTAAGACATTATTTACGTTTGTGAAACTGGGAAATATGCACAACCGAAAGCCAAATGGCTTGTAGCGTAGATAAAATATTATTTAAAGTACATATCCGTGCTTTCCAATGTACATGCTACTGTGATATGATCAATAATAGTTATACCTTCAAAGAATAGCATGATACATTATATAACATACGATCGTATTTCCCAATGTACCTGCATTTGTTATATCTTCAAACTTTACTGGTAGAAGGAAACTATGAAGCTTTTCCGGAGTTTCAATACTTCCTTGCTTGTTGAGTTTCTGGCAACAAAAAAGGTTATTGAAGGTATGCTTATTATGACAATCTCTCTTGATTTTTCATATTTTTCTGTGTGTGGAATCGATACTGCTATTGTCAACCTGTAAGAAATTTGACGATCTATTATGGTGGGGAAACACTTTTAGCAACAGAAAAAGAGCTATGTCTTAGTATGTGGAAATCCGGGTAGTTGAAATGAACACGGTTGGCTTATTTGTGAATGATAAATTTAATTAATAAAGTAAAATTTTCTTAAAATAGACTCGGCGACTCTGAAAAAAAAGTCTATTCAGAATTCGACCAAAGGCCAAGATAGCAAAAAAACCCACTTACCTTGTTTGCTGATGAAATGATGCAATATCTTGATATCTGTTGTGCTTACAGCTCAGACTCCGGTCTTAATATAACTACAATTTTACTCTTTATACATCTCATCTCTCTCATAATTAGACAGACAATGATTTCTTTGCAAAGCATACAAACCAAACCAAAACAATACAATACAAAACCAGAGCAAACGTCATTCCATTAGTTTATCGGAAGCAAAAAAATTGAGAACGTGGTAGTAATTAAATTGAAGTACACTTACCTCATAATTATACCTTTTTTGACGATAATGTCATGTTTCAAGTCATGTTGATGAAATTCAATTAAAGAACTGCTTTGCTTGGTTTGTGTCACTGTATTACAACAATCAGAACACCAGAAACTAACAGCTGTCAATATCATGAAAAGAAATATTCCTACCCCTCATACTTACAGATTATTGTAGTTATCAAACATTGTATTCAGTTCATCTAACCATCTGGATGTCATTATGTAGCTGTTGTAAATAAGGTGACTGTGCCATTGATGTCTTTAAGCTATATAATCAAGTTTAGCAGTAATTTCTATGATGTGTAGTTGACTGAAATTATTTTATGTAATGTACTGATGGTAATCATGTCTTATTCCATTAGGCTACCATCGAAGCTGGCAAGTTACAGCTTGCCCTGAGTCTCATTCAGAAGAAAATGAAGAATCTCAGTGGACAGAATCTCCTGAACAATGACAATCAAAACATGCTGCATGTCCTGGCCCTGTCATGCAACAACACATCAACTGGTGAACAATTGCAGGTCAGAGATGGAGCTAATAATTTGAAAGAAAAATTACTCATGTTTGTAGCTTCATAGATAAATCCATATGCTGGTCAATTGTTTTAATCAAGCCTGTCTGTTGCATCATGCTGTCATGTCGACCTATAGTGATCAAAAGTTAAATTCCAGTATTCCTGTAAGGAGTTACAAAGATCAGCTTATTCACTGTAATACCCTTGGATGTATTTGTTTAAGATAGAACCTCACCCATACATAGTGGTCCTCTGATTAAAAAGGTTTCCCACAGCAATGTGAAATTTAATGTCCTTCAATTGTCAACTATTTTAGATTGAAAATGGGTTTCATGATAGTTTTTAGATGTAGTATGAATGTATGTATGATGTAGTATGAATGTATGTATGTATGATGTAGTATGATGTATGCGTGTGTATGTATGCGTGTATGTATGTATGTATGTATGATGAAGGTATGTATGTATGATACTATGAATGTATGATTGTTACAGTAATTAATGTCTACTGATTGTATGACAATTAATACCACTTCTTAGGTTGATGCAGAATCAAATGTCTAACACTAATCTTAATTGGTAATCTGGTATCAACTTGTATCCAGTATTGAGATGGTTAATGAACTTAATTATAATGAAGTTGAAGGCAAGACTTGTAGTGCACTGAACTGAAGATAAATATGTATAGGAGGACCAATGTGTTGTAGTTGATACAACACCACATAGCCTTGATTTGCACAAGATGAATTCCCTTGCCAAGTTGCCAGGCACATGACCATCCAGTGTTTCAGACTCTGAAAGTTTGTTATTTAAATGGGTTTCATATGCAGTGTAATATCTTCAGACATCAAAAGGCTTGAACATAAATCGTATGTTAGTTTGCTGCATTAATGTCAGGTCTTAGATCATGATAATAATATTGAAAACATTGATTAACACTTAAGTCTAGACCTATCATGAAATTTATATTCATAGACCTTTGATTTACTAATTTCTCCTGTTATGCATAGAAGAATTACTTCATACAGATCACTGCACTAATAGATAAACTGAGTCTAGCTCAAATAGGAAAAATTGTTATGAAATGTCATCCAGCTGCATAAATGTTGTTGATTTTGCTGACTCATTTATTAATATGATCCAAACTATTAATTTATTATTCTAACTTCACTTTTATAAAGGTTGCTAATGCTCTCATGGCTCTGGGTAACAAACCATCAGTGTTGGATGTGTATGGCTGTAGTGCTCTGACTTATGCAATCCTCTCAAGAAATATTCAACTCTGCAAGTGCTTTACAGGTAAAACAAACAAAGCAATAATAGTTCTCTTATCTTTCATAACTTATGTATGACTTGAAGAACACCACCAGGGAAGCAGACTTTGTCGTTAAAATCTAATCAGATATTACTTATTTTGACTTCTAACCTGACTTTTTGTAGGATATTGTCATACTAGACACTACATTGCCTTACAAAGAGCAGTATAGAATGTAACTATTGTCATACTGGACACTACATTGCCTTACAAAGAGCAGTATAATACGTAACTATTGCCTTACATATTTTTTATTGTTTTCTTCGTGATTGATAAAATGTAGGTTTCACAAGCTGTTTGTTTCTGTCTTCTAGATAAAGAAGGAGGAAATGTTAATAGGGTTCTCTTTACCAAGGACAAGGAAAGAAGAGTATGCTTATCAGCCTTTTTCTATTCTTTAGAGTGGAATGAATCTGCAGAGGAATTATGGAAGTAAGAATAATTATATTTTATGCCATTTCATGTAATTAATAAGAATTCCTAAACAAAAATGTTAAATGTAGATGATCCAGACTACAGTGATGTCATCATACTGAGTAGGCTTTGTTGTTTTGATTTTCGTTGTTATATCATCTTACTTGTAGGCAGGACAGCAAATATGTTTTATGTCATTCTGTCAGATTATGGGCCATCCATCGTTGGTGACTCATTGATGGTTTTGAAGCACCCATTTTGTAAACTGAGGAGTTGAAAGTAATGTTTGGGTGTTCCAGGATCACCTAATGGCTGCTTAGTTGCTGTCATAAAGTTACTTGCATTGTGCTGTGATTCTATGGTATACATTAACAAATAAACCTGGATTGAAACTACTTTTCCAGTGGCAAAGGTATTAGAAGCTCCCATCCAGCCAGTACATCTAGTACCTGTTAGTACACTGTGTAAAGGCAAATCTGGTACACTGGCATTCATCTTAAGCAGCACTGGAATAAGAAAGTGAAAAATGGATCAAAAGTAAAAAGTGGAAATTCTTCATGAGGCACCAGGAATCTATGCCATGGTAATGGCGTGGTGCGTATGTGATTATGTTTGTGACACTTGCTTGTTAACACCCTACCTCAAAGAATTGATGGTTGGATTAACTTCATACTTAGTGTGTAGATCAGTCTTATTGAGTACAAGAAGGCTATTGTGTTCTGTGAAGTTCAATGGTTATTTGGGGTCAACAGAGGTCAAAGACTGAAAACTTTGTGAACATATTCACTCAAAAAGTACATCTGTCTTGAACTTCATATCTATTATGTAGATCCAGCTTGGTGAGTGCAAGAATCCTATTGAAATTGGTAATAATAATAATGATTATTTATGTAGTGCATTATACCGACAGTCTCAATGCACTTTACAAGAAACAAAATGAGTACAAAAATACAACATAGTAGAACAAAAGAGGTCAAAGGTCACATGAGGTAAACAGGTTTCAAAGTCTGAAAACCTGTTAAACATGATAATACCTAAATTAAAGCTACAATTAATCTGTGTATTCTCCAATGCTATGATTTTGCGTTTGGTAAACATAGTTTGATCAAAATCAGTTCAGCTTAGTTCTGTGAAGGGGATCTTTAGAGCTTCAACCAAACATACCTGGCATCCAGGTAATGAAATCTGTTTCAGGATCATACTCTTGATTTAAACATGCACTTAAACCTCCTGTTAGTTTATCCTCTCTGAGTTTCAAAGGGGTCAACAGGTTATCTCAAATGGGCACAAACTAGCTCAATGGGTCAATAGGGTATCTCAAATGGTGGAAAAATTTGCCATTTGTCACAAATATTTCACAATGTATAAACAATGTCATCTAATTCTCAACATTTATTGAAGGGATCACTGGCTCAAAATTGGTAAAATGAGTCTATATTTCACAAAGGAAGATTGTTCTTTCTAGATATTGAAAAATGTTGGTTTAAAGTTTGATACTGTAAATCCTTATGAGTAAATGACATGGTTGATGCCGACAAGGGATGCTACAAAGCTTTTCTGGTTCTCACTAAATTCTGGGACAAATTTAAGTCACTTGCTCTACATTAGTCAGATAGTTGTTTTGAATTTTGAGCAAATTGTATGGCAAGGAATACAAAGCTAATTGGCTTTCTGGTTTTACTTTATCACAAGAGATGTTGCTGGTCGTATTATTCTCCAAGTATCTGTGTACATAAACAAACTTTGCAAATATAATCTGTCATCTGTGGCCACATTTCTTCATCTTATTGCTATTTATTAGCAAGGATCTGTACTGTTACCAGTGTGGTGTGTCAGATGTATGTAATCAGGTTCTTTCAGCTGCATTTAAAAATGATTCATTTTCCAATGTTCAGTCACTTCTAAGGCAACATGCATTTGTATTTATGACCACAAACTCCTACAATTCTTCTTGCTTACAAAGACTGATTTTTAGGCAACCCATGTCCTCAAACCAAGTACTGAAAATGCCAGATTGGAGCCAGGTTGGCTCTGTTCAGTCACCATCTTTGCACCACAAGTTTCATATCTGGAAGCCTCCCATGGTCAGCCAGACCCCCTTGATGGCAGCCATCAGAACCAGTGATTTTCAGTTTGTCAAATTCTTGTTGAAAAATGGAGCAGATGTCAACAAGACTGATATGACTAAGCAAGTTTCTCCATTGATGGTCGCCGTGCAAGCTGTAAGACTTTTGTTCAGTTTCAGTAACAAACTCATTAATTAAGAATAAATTTGCCAAGATTTATACAATAATTCACAAGTTATGTCCACCTCAATAGACATATATGGAAATAAAATGCTAGAGTTAGGAACAAAGCTATTGCAAGTTATCAAGAAATAGTCCACTATGCACTCTTGTTTCCTGAAAAAAATTCTGTAGTTATGTTTGGATCATCACTGTTAAGTCTATGCCATGGTAATGTATTGTGTTGGAAACTGTAACTTCCTTTACAGAGTAAACAATGTTCAAATCATCTTATTTTTTTTTCCATTTAGTTGTTGCACTTTCTCTAAGCAAAATACCCCAGTAAAATGTGTATCTTCTTCTTACTTAGAACGATGTAAATATTGTTAAACTCCTCTTGAACAAAGAGTTTAACCCTGACAAACAGACACAACGGATGTATGCAAAGAACAGAACAATTGGAAGCTTTGGAACCTCAGTCTGGCAAGGTACTAATCCATCTATCTTTCTGTCCGTCCATCTATTTATTTATCCATCCATCCATTGGTTCATTCATGTTAACTTTCCCATATGGAGGAACTCACATTGACCAATTAGTGGGGAAAGTTGTGATTCTGTGGTAATCATTTTATTTGTTGCTGTTGATAATCAGTTAAATTAAGATTATAATGGTTTGTTGTCATGAATTTTTGCCGAAGGTAAAAGGAATATATGCAATGGTGATTATTTTTTTTATGTATGCCTGCATGATGACTGTTTGTATGTATATACATTCATAGGTAAGAAACTAATGAAGTTATTGTATATGCTCTAAGGAAAATCCATTCCTCCTTTTAGAACAACATTTCACACTACTTTACATGTATAGTAGGGTTCCCACTGATTTATTATGAACAGATGATTTTCTCTTACCCCAAAAGATAGGCAGTAAGTTAATTGATAAATTCCAGTACCTAGCATCTTATAGGTCCAAATGTATCATGTCTGGTAACCTATTAAAAGTTATTTTCAGGTGTCTGACAATAATGAATTCCTTTCAGAAACTTGCCTCCTTAAATGCTGGTTTTAATATTCTTTATATAGCTAGCTACCATTTAGCTAACTTCACAGATAGCTACAATTTCTAGACATGTTGTTTAGAGGAACAGGAAACTACTCTAAGGGTATATTTAATGATGTTCTCTACATAATGAGAATAGTCATCTCATCTTTGTTTGTCGTATGAAAGATCTGAATAATTTGAGAGAAGAATTTCAGTGAGGTTCTAACAACTTCTCTTGTAAATGCTAACTTGTGTGTTGCATACTAGGGAAGAAGACTCGTAACTATGGGAGCAATGGTATGGATGATGACAGTGAAGGTTATAGTGATGATGAGGATAACAGTGAGGACCAAGATGATGAAGACGAAGAAGAAGATGATACAAAGAAAGAGACAGAAGGTGAGGACCAGGAAAATGTCATCATATCAACCTATGGTCACATGATCATATGACAATTTACCATGTTATTTTTCACCTGCATTAAAACATAGAGCCTCTGTTATTGCTATTAATTTGTTAATTGTAGAATAACCTCAAATTTTATGAATTCCCACATTTCTGCTTAATAAGCACCATTTTCTCTACATCTGGACCTATAAATAATCTTTTTGAAAAGTTTCCTCTGGGGCAGTTGTGTATATCCTTCACAGATTTAACTATTACAATTCAGATATTGCTTCTCTATGAGCAATAAGTAGTGCTACATGAGTTATCTATTTTGTAAAATCCTTTCCTTTTAAGATTTGAGCAGTATGCATCATTGTTTGATCCTATTTTTCACCATGTATTTTCCAGGTATTTACCATTCAATCTATTCAGAGCAACATAATATCTCTCTTTCTTTCTTTCTTTCAACCTTAGATGAGTTTAAGATGACTTCTAAGATAGATTTCTCTCAAGTGGACAAAGACAACCGCAATGTTTTCCATTATCTCCTCCTTGGAAACTCAGAAGGTACATACGAGAACACAGACATCCTCAAACTACTGGCAAAGTTTGCTCCATCTTCCCTTTTGACAGCCCAGGATGGTTCTGGTCAATCACCTCTTGACTTGGCTGCCAGTGCTAGAGCTGATAAGCTGATTGCTGAAATGGCAAAACTCACCAATCAATCAGTGGTAAGTCAAACCTAAATACTTCTACAGAGGAGAGAGGATGTACAATTTGGTACCCTTCATAAACAAACATCCCAATGTTTAAAATGCTACTTCTACAGAGGAGAGAGGATGTAGGGATGAGTACAATTTGGTACCCTTCATAAACAAACATCCCAATGTTCAAAGTGCCGTAAATCACCTTCAGTTGTATTGTATCTGTATTGAAGCATTTGCTTTTCTTGTCTGCCAGGATGTCCTGTGGATTCTTTGCAAAGTACAGTTTTATGAAAATGATTATTCCTGCTTCCAGATGACTTTTTTTTAACAATATTTGTACATTTAATTGTTTGTGTATAGGTTCGACTAGAGAAGGTGTCTCATAAATGGTCAGATGGCATCCGTTGGAAGTCTAATCACAAGTCTGACTTTAAAGCTGATTCAGAACAGATGATGAAGAAAATCAGTGTTGCTACAGACCAAATAGAAACCAAGAAACCAAAGACCAAAGTAGACCGTCGAGTGGGACTCACAGTTGGAGTGTAAGCTGGTTTCTTTCACTGATTACATAGAGCAATGTGAACAAAGATTAGCTATATTTACTACCCTGTATTTGAAATATGTGAATGCAAGCAGGTAGTTATAATAGCAAGTTAATACAGTGTGTGTTAAATATGTGAATGCAAGCAGGTATTTATGCTGGCTGGTTACTGCAGTGTATTTGAAATATATGAATACAAGCAGGTAGTTATAATAGCACGTTAGTGCAGTGTGTGTTAAATACGTGAATGCAAGCAGGTAGTTATAATAGCAAGTTAATACAGTGTATGTGAAGTATGTGAATACAAGCAGGTAGGTATAATAGCAAGTTAGTACAGTGTGTGTTTAATATGTGAGTGCAAGCAGATAGTTATGCTGGCTGGTTACTGCAGTGTATGTTTAATATGTGAATATAAGCAGGTTTTATGCTGGCTGGTTACTGCATTGTATGTAAAACAGGGAAATACAAGGCATTAACATTTTTTCTGCCATATGAATACATGAGCACAAGTTTATTGTTAGTATGTTAGATTATTCACAACATATGTTTAATGCCATCAGAATGTATGTCCTATCAAAGCATTAGTTATTGTTTGTATATAAACACTTTCATAGCAGATGTAACCACTTCTAGGTCATTAGCTTGTGAAACTGTTGAGTGAAACTGATATTGACATGAAGTAATTAAGCTTCCTTCATACCAGTGTTTAGCACCATTTGAAAGAAGAGAAATATTATGTGAATTGTACAGAATGTTTTATCCATTTCTTCTGATGATCAAACAATGTGGTTCTAGTGGGTTGCTCATATCCAATCAAAGTACCAAGCTTATGCTTTCAGATTGCTCTTCTCATGATCATTATTCACCTTGATAAGTTGTTTCTGTCTCTTTAGGGAAGTTGTCGAGGATAGCAACCAGCAGATTCCATACTCTGTGTTAATGACCAAAGTTGATGTCAAATATGGTTCGTGGGGCATGAACAACTTCTACAAAATGCAGGTAAGGTTATATTAATCAACTTAGTTATTTATCAGATATTGAAGAGTGTCCTATCATTGGTCATAGTTTTCTGTTTGGTACCTGTTGGTTATTCCATGTCTGTATGATTGTTTGTAGGAAAACATACATTATATATTATCCAATCTTTCAGTATGATCTCATGTTTTCCTTTAAAACTTGTCATTCTGCTGTTTCCTATAATCTGTAATTGATAGTGTTGATGATTGGGAGATGGGAACTTATGTTGTGATCCTTGTTTTTATATTATATCTCAGGGTGATTGCATAATGTGTTAGGATAATGATTAAATGAGTATGGAAGTGATACCCTTAGCTTATATAATTGCTACAACAAATTTATTAGTCTAACAGTTCATTGAAGCATGTGAAGGAAAGATAACTTACTTTCAAAATTTGGAGTTTGAAGTGTTTGCTCAATAAATCATTGATTATGGCCTATTTTAATGTATCGGCAGATGCATAGTTGCTATAACTTGTTAGGCAATAAAGCCTAAGGCAGATATAGCTCCTGCCATTTAGATTGTCTGAAGCTGATTTGTCACTCTCCGGGCTCAACTAAGGATACATGTAAGATATTGAAGACAAGAAATTCTGCTGCAGTCTTGAGGGTATATCCACCACTCTGTGCAGGCACTTCATGAGAATAGTCACTATAGTAACAATATTCTCATCGTATGTACTGAGTGTTGCCTATCGTTGCAACCCCAGCTTTAGAGATTCATGGTTAACGTGACATTGACAAGAATTAAAGCTATTGAAAAAACAAAATGACTCTCTGATCATGCTGATGGATGACAAGTAACACAGCACATATTAAGCAGTAGCTGTAACAATTACATCAGCTCTGTTTGGTTATATAGAACCAAACTACACCTCAAATCAATGCTTCACTTAAAAATTACATCTTAAATTGATTTCATTGAGAGATTATCCAGAATGCAGTCACAACAAGTGAACATTGATAATCTTATTGTACACATTACTTTACCTTTTACAAAGCAAGAATATTTGATATATCTTTGTGTGATACATAATCTCATTACAGGAATTATGTAGGTAGGAAGTTTTGTAGTAAGATAATCACTTTGCACATTTCCAAAGCCAAGCATTGTGACTACAATATTCATATATAGTGTTCATCCATAGTTAGTTGAGCCATTTCATGCATGTAGGTTTACAACAATAACTTGTCTTACTTAAGCTTGATTTATTAAGGTGGTTTTCTTGACAGGTGATTTTCCAAAAAGGAAAAGACATGTACCTGCTGTTTACATGCTGGGGTCGCATCGGTGATGATGGAATGACACAAAGAACCCCGTTTGGAAGTGAAGCAGATGCTGTTAAAGAATTTTGCAAAATATTTGCAGCCAAATCTGGAAATGCTTGGGCCAATGTGAAAAAGTATGTACCTTAGAAAATCTATTTAACTTGAGTTCACAATTACATATGCAATGTGTAATGTAGAGGGGAGAATGAGCAAAACAAACAAAAGAAGCCATGAGGTTCCTCATCTCCAGGTGATGGAAGAGTTTCTAAAATCTAAAGATGGCAATTGCCATGACTGTAACTTTACACACGTACAAACTGTATTATGTCAAAATGGTGAAATCAAATGTATCTCAACTACCCAGAGAATTCAATTCAAGTCCATTGTTGAAACCATTTCCTATCCTTATTCACAAGTCTCCGGACCCTATTAAGCTGTGTTGAGATGAAGATTACTATTAACAATCATTATTGCGTATATATTTATGTAATGAACATAAACAGAATGTTTTACCTTGCAGTTATCTGTTAGGTACACATAGGCTTACTACACTGAGGGTGACAAGAAAAATATCACAAAACTCCTTAAAAATCATAATTTTACATCTGTCAATCTAAGTTTCAGATCTTTGAATATTATGTTCAATTGGAAGTTTTCTTGATGCTTTTCTTGTTTATTATGGTATACATATTCACTGTATTTATTATACATATTCACTGTATTTATTATACATATTCACTGTATTTATTATACATATTCACTGTATTTATGATACATATTCACAATCACTGTATTTATTATATATAATCACTGTATTTATTATACATATTCACTGTTTTTATTATACATATTCACAATCACTTTATGATGCATTTTCACTGTATTTATTATACATAATCACTGTATTTATTATACATATTCACTGTATTCATGATACATATTCACAATCACTTTATTATACATTTCCACTGTATTTATTATATACCTTTATGACTTCTTAGTTTTTCATCTCACCCTGGAAAATACCATTTGGTGGATGCTGAGCCTCATGCAAGTAAGAAAGGTGTGAAAGCATTCAACTTTGACCTCCAGAGTAACTTACCATCTGCCTTGCCTCAACCACTTCAGGACCTTCTGAAACAACTGGTAAGAATCTCCCTACCCTGAATATATTAATTCTTGTGTTTAATGCGAAAGTCCATATCCAGCAATTGGAAAGCTTTTTGTTAGTTTGTGTTTTTGCTCATAGTTTCTAAATGTGCAGAACAATTAGTTGATGGTGATCTATATATGTGGGTTGCCAACCAGCAGCCTTAGTACCTCACACACCATACCAGTCAGCAGCCTAAGTACCTCACACACC
>JAAAKB020003210.1:0-15354 GCA_010014835.2 Apostichopus leukothele
AGTGGTATTATACCCCACCCTCACCCCACCCCCACCCTATACTTTCTCCGGTGTCAACAGGATTTATAAGCAGATCACAGGGTTATTCCAGAATAAAAAGCGTGAAGCGAAATAATTATTCAGAACAGATGTGACTGAGTTGAGTTGATTTCGTTTTAGGCCTAGCCCACCTCATTATGAATCGAATGTCCATCTGAATCTGATCTGAACATGGCCTCATAATATTTGTTGGCAGATACACCCTTTCTAGTTTATCCGTAAGTGGGACTCTGCCAACACGGCACGTTCCCGCTGTGCGCGCACAAGGAATGCAGTTCTCTATGTGTATCCTGCTGCGGGCAGTTCCTGGGTTGTTCTTATAGGTGTTACCAAGCCAAAGTGTTACTTTTATATCGGTTAGCAACCAGCTGTTTCTTTTATAAGTGATGAAATTCGAAAAATGCCACGCATGAAGGCTCATCCTAAACCTGTGTAGTACTTGTAACGTCATTAATTGTCTATCCTAAGCTGTCAGTTATCTTCGTTCTTATTTGTTCTTTTTTCTTTTCTTTCCTTGTTGTTGTTGCTGTTGTTGTATGACATAGTCTGAGTACCATACAATATCAATGATCGCCTTAGTTTACTTTCTACTCATTTGTCAATCACTGTGAATTATGGACCGTATACAGATTGCTAGACACATAGGCTAGGCCTATGCGTTTTACTGTTAATTACAGCGTATGTGCCACTGACACTCTCCACATGTATGATGCGTTATAACAGTTGCGATCGCAATGTTCGCAAAACTGATACACGTCGTTAGCCTGGATTGAAGCCTGAGGATGGGTTCAGCCTGTTGCCATGGTGCCGTTAACTTTGGGCTTCACATGGCGTTCATATTCCTGGTCCGTGAAGTAATGGTAATGTTCTTTCATTGCAAGAATCAATGTAACAGCTCTCTTGTTGTAGAATTTGTTTGAGAGGATTTAGCTACGACAAGAGATCGTTGATGTGGGATAAATATCACATAAAGCAGCTTGTTTCGTTCCATTACGACTACCGGTGTTCCTACTAGATATCGCTCATACTGCTTGCAGTGCAATGTCTTGTAAGAACTCCCGGAGTGAATGATTTCTCCTCTTTCAACATGGCGCAATACAGTAACACCTATCCGCATCAATTCTTACGATACAAGTTATGAATGTATTGAAGATGAATTCATGTGTGACTCTGTGTGTGTGGTTTGTGTTTCGAATTACGCATGCGTGTCTCATAGTTCATAGTAAGGTCAATGGATCAAACCCACGTGCGTATCGAATTTGTGGAAAATCATGTATGCTTGGAAAATTTTAGCGGAGATCGACTTTTTCAAACTTTTCCTTATTTCAATCTGTGACCTCTTTGCTAACAATTTCTATAGTACAACCATAGAGGTCCATGGTACAACCAACGTCTACAATGTTGATCACATATAGGCTAAGTGCATCCATGTAGGCCTACTGCTTTAACGAAGTAAAAGTTTCACCGATCTAAGAACGTGACCCATGGTCCACGTAAACTTCATGGGACGCCGTTTATAGACATATGTCTGTATCTTTTACGACCATTAAAAACACAAAAATCAATGTGACTTTACTGAAGAAAAATTAGATCAAAATTTACGACTCGCTCGCGCCTTCTGTGTGCACAGAAGTACATATTATTTCAGTAAAAAAGAGACATCATCTTAGGTTGCCATTTTAATTTAATTTATGATTCCTAAACACGGAAGCAGACATTCCGTAAATCACAAGACCCTATACATATGCATTACATAATCCATGTGTCAGGGGATGAAAAACACAAAGATGTGCTAAACCTTGACAGCTAGGGAGTTAAATTTACGGTGTGGCATAAGTTTGTTTTGGTTGACACAGTCACCTACTAATTTTGCTCCCCCTCTTCCCTTCCCCCTTGCTACTCCTCTCTTTCAATTTCATACCCCTCCTCTTTTCAAGTATAAGACCACCCACGCAATACATATAAAGTTTTAAAGTTGACATTAATTCGATGCCAATAATGTGTCAACAATGCTTTGCATTAAATTGACTTCAGTCAAGAGGGAGAGGAAGACAGAAAAGTTCGAAAAATGTTTTTAATGTTTCATTGTTTTAATCTGACTAATGATACTTTACGAAATGTCTCCTAGCAACGAAAATGTGGAACAGAATCAAGAATTACTCAAAATCTTGGAAGCTGTCTTAATTTGCTTAATTGCTATTTGAATCATATAGGAATAGTCATTGGACCAATTAGCAAACAAATACAGAAAGTTACTTTATTATCGCCGGAAGTACTTTCTGTGTAAACTTACGTCACTTCCTGTCTTCATGAATACATAACCATGGTGCAAAGTTTTGTACGAAAACCATGGAATAAATATTCTTACTTCCCCCACCCCATCCTCCACCCCTCACAAAAATGTACAACTAACTGATTATCATCGGCTAGAAACTGAATAACTATCACAACTCGAACCGAACAACCCGATTCTTACATGCAAATTAGGTTAGGATTAGTTACCTGGCATATGTAATAATTGTGATTTTAATTTGGTAGATATATGTACATTTGTACACACAGGAGCTTAAGACATACATTTACCCCTCCCTATCTCCCCCCCCTTCCCCCCCCCCCCCCCCTCTCATGAAGATGCTCATCAGTATTAACTCAAATAGGCTAGACAGTTCAGGTTTCTACAAGAACTATTACTGACACCCTCATAAGAATGTTACCTCACTGATACATTTAACTTGTCTATTTGATCCCACCTCAATATCTGTCTGAGCCTCCATGAACTTACTTTTGAAAACTTTTTAAACAATTTTTCAGCGTACTAAATTGGTGGGCAAATTTGATGACCTTTTTAATACCCTGGAACCTGGAACCCGCATTTCTTGCCGACATCGAACCAAGTACCACGATAAAGTCTACGAATGACTTATTTCCACAAAGTCTATCCAAGTCTGATAATAAAATTTTATATGAATAAAATGGATTCGATTCCTTCATGCGACGACAAACAAGGCGGAATACGAACAGGTCATTGGCGGTGAAGTCGAGTAACAAGATTTACAGTCGTATTAAGCACATTCTGAGTGGTTACTTCCGACGTGCAGGCGATCTCGAAACCACAGAGGGGGGGGGGGGGGGGGGGGGGAGGGAGTGGAGGGGGGTGAGGGAAATTTGGCAGAAAATCTGGTACAAAGAGTGTACTTGTGTTTTCTTTAGGAGAAAATGAAGGTGTGCCACGAACCTGTCCTGCCCCTCATTCCTTATTCCTATTGGTTGTTTTCAAGAGTTATTTCGAATTGTTGCTAAGCCTTGGTCGTGCTGATCAGATTGTCTTTTCATATTCTTTGTTTTTGCCCGCCCGCCACGGACCAAGTCCCACCACCGTATAGTTTTTTACATTAAATTTCCTATTTTCACGTACAGGCTGTAGCAGCAACGCTAGAAGCAGCACCGGATGGATTCTCGGATCCACTCGTCATCAGTCTGGATGGGTACAGTGTCCGGATATCTTGGCAGCCGCCATCCACCACGAATGGCATCATCCGAGATTATCAGATCCGTCAAGTCGGTATCGACCAGCCAGTGTTCGTTGGCGATAGCAACAGCTTCCTATTCGTCCACGAAGGTGAGTCGTGCTAAAATATATCGGAGGGAATGAAATAAGACTCGGAATAGGTAACAGCTAGAAGTAACATACGACAGTAACGTAGGCTGGTAGCAAAGGGGCTTGGCTCTGTGAGATTGTGTTGTTTGACCTTACCTTAGGGAAGTATATTTTTTCTGCGATCGGGGGCTTGGAGTAGGGTCGGGAGAGGGAGAATGGAAGTGGGTATAGCAACAAACTTGAAGGGACTTCTGGAAGTCACAGTTGGTGCTCTGAAGATTCTTACCTCTCATAGGCTAGTGCTACAGATGAAAATATCTAAAATGGTTCGACTGTCGGCATGGAAGGTTGATACATCGTACTTTCTACAGTTGTATCGAGAATCTAGCCGAGTTGAGTTTAAGTCAAACCCGGTATCATAACAACATTCAGTGAGTACAAGATAGTAATTAGACTTTGGAGGAACTCCAAAGTGAGCTTATAAGGGTGAACCCTTGCCTTACATAAGTGGAAGAAACTTTTAATAAAATAAAACAACAAGAAAACAAAAAAGGGAATTAAAAAAGAACTGTTGTATTGTGTGTATAGATATGTACGTGCAATATTTGAGATATCCTGTCCAAAGTTCTACCCTTTACTAAAATTCTAATATTTTAAGATATTTGTTACTTATTAACATTTGTTGTATTCATTTAGTTAGTGTTGTTATTTTCTAAGCAATGGCTATATTCATATGTTGGTCCCAGGTTGCAATTTAATTATATAGGTCTTTGATTACTGCCTTATGCAAATGTTGATATAAGGTTGCTTCTTTCTTGCTTTTCCGACCAATAGGCCTGACACCTTTCACCAGCTATGAATATTCATTGACTGCCTGTACAGCCGGTGGGTGTACCACAACAAATGCAGTCTCTGCAATGACCGATGAAGCACCCCCTGAAGGTATTGTTTATTGGGTTTTATCTGATACATACATGCAAATGACAAAAATGCTGGTATATAAAATTAAATCATTTGTGCTTCAACTTGTATTTTTTTACATTCTGACTGTAATTAATGTCTAATGAATTAGTTGATGCTGGTGTGTAGCTGCTGTTGGTGGTGTTTGTTTAGTGTTGGTGTTTGTATAGCTGGTATGGTGTAGGTTTGGTGTGGGTGTGGTGTAGATTGAGTTGTTAGTATTGATGTCACTGTAGGTTTTGTGTGGTGTAGGTTTAGATGTTGGTCTTTCCTGTAAATGCAACTACTTATAATTACACTAATTCTTCATATGTATGGGCACAGTGCTGAAAGATTAATTGTTTTGTCATATTTCATTGAGTGAAGTGAAACTGTGACTTAGTTGATGCTGGTGTGCAGTTGCAGTGATTGGTGTAGGTTCAGTTGTTGGTGTTGTTTAGTTGGTATGGTGTAGATTTAGTGTGGTGTAAATTAAGTTATTAGTCTTGATGTAACTATAGGTGTTGGTGTGGTGTTGGTTTAGTTGTTGGTCTTTCTGTAAATCTAACTACTTATACACTAACTCTTCTTGTCTATTGGCACAGTGCTTGTTTTGTCATGTTTCATTGAGTGAAGTGAAGCTGTGACTTGGTTGATGCTGGTGTGCAGTTGCAGTGATTGGTGTAGGTTCACTTGTTGGTGTTGTGTAGATGATCTTTGGTGTAATATCGGGGTGGTGTAGGTGCATTCTTGTTCCATTCTTGCTCACCTACGTTTCAATGAAGTCTTTTCGTTTCTTTACCCAGGTGTGTCTAAACCATCTCATGTGATCTTAAGTGCCTTCATCATTGAACTGTACTGGAGAGAGCCGTCCATACCCAATGGCATCATCACAGAATACAGACTCTATCGTAACGGTATCCTCGCTTACAGCGGTCAAGACGACGATTTCATGTTCGTCGACGAGGGACTCTCCCCGAATAATAGATACGACTATGTACTGGAAGCCCTCACCAGTGCAGGTGGTACCAATAGCTCCACTCATACAGTCCAAACACCCATCAGTGCACCAGAGGGTATACCAGGGCCGACACTCGTCGTGGTATCGGCCACCGCTGTAAGGGCAACGTGGACCGTTCCTACGATACCTAACGGAGATATCGTCCAGTACGGTCTGATCCTCATGAGTGGGAAGCCGGATCAGCAAACCCTGTTCGCAGATGATAATGAAATGGCTAGACTGGTCGAGAATCTGACACCTCACACTCTCTACGATGTTAGAGTGTTGGCGTGTAATGACGGGGGATGTGGCGTCGGGCCCAAGGAATATGCAGTGACCTTTGAGGCACCTCCAGAGGAGCAAGGTCCACCGCTGTTGAAGGCCACTGGACCATCCGTGGTTGAGATTTCATGGTCCCCTCCAGATTTGCCAAACGGTGACATCACTAATTACTTTATCTACAGGAGAAGCTTTGGGTCCTCACAAGAACTGCTAGTCTGCCTCCAAGGAAGGCTCGAAAACTCTTGTACGAACGCAGGACAAGGACTCGTGGCGTTTTCGTTATACGAGTACAGAGTGAGAGTAGTGAACAGCGAAGGGGAGACGGACAGCCCATGGGCATCCGTCCGCACCCTCGAGGCACCCCCTGTTGGGGTCACGCAGCCGGTGGTGCTCCCGGTGGATTCCTTTGCCGCTCAAGCCGCCTGGTTCGCACCCAGTCAGGCCAACGGACTCATAGTGGGGTACCGCATCGAGTACCAGGAGATATCCAATGACCCTACTCTCGCATATCCAATAGTCGTGGCAGCGACGGTGGACAGCGACGTCTATCAGACGACGTTCTACGGACTCTCGCCCTTCACCGCGTACAATGTCCGCATCGTAGCTTTCAACAGTGCCGGAGAGGCGGCCAGCCCTTGGTCGGAGGTGAAAACAGCCGAGGGGGTACCCGCAGACATCGGCCTCTTTGAGGTGGAACAGGATCCCGACGGCCTCTCCATTCTGTTGAGGTGGAGTACCCCGGGGATGCCCAACGGAGAAATCAGAGAGTACCACGTATACGAGGACGAGTACCTCATAACACCGATATACACGGGGAGGACGAGAGGGTTCCAGTTTAGAAGACTGTCACCATTTACAGAGTACACTCTGGTCCTGGAGGCTTGCACCAGTGCCGGATGCGGGAGAGGCGATCCGCAGACCGTCGTCACGGCCGAAGTGGCCCCGGATAATCAAGCGGACCCAACTATCGGCTCGGTGGACTCTAACAGCGTGCGACTCACATGGAGAGGACCCGTCAACCCTAACGGCGTGATATCTTACTACGAGGTGATACGTAGGTCTTTGGTGGAGGCACCCTCATCACGCAGGCGAAGGGATACAGACGACAGCTCGTTCACGCAGACGCAGGTCATCCACACCGAGTACAACACCAACGCCGATTCCTTTGAACACACGGACGGCTCCCTTCAGCCCTTCCGAATATTTGAATATCGTATCCGTGCTGTCAACTCCAAAGGAAGCACTGAGAGTGACTGGGTGTCAGTCCAGACAGAAGAGGCCGCACCGTCTGGGGTCCTCTCGCCATCAGTTTCCCTCGTTCCCAACGTTCCCGACTCAGTTTTGATCGGTTGGATGCCACCCGGTGAATCTAACGGTGTCGTTCTCGGGTACAGGCTTCAGAGGAATGGCAGTGCGCCGTTCAGCTTCGATGCTGACGATGAACTCTCCTATACAGATACTGGTTTAGAGCCCTACACAGTGTATGCTTACAGCGTCACCGTTTGTAGTGGCGGTGGTTGTACATCCAGCCCCGTGACAACAATAAGGACCCTAGAATCGGCTCCAATATTCGTTAGCCCTCCCGATCCCAGGGCCATAAGTCCGGTCGAGATCAGAGTCAATTGGACCATGCCATCATTGGTGACCGGAGAGATCATCATGCTTCAACTGAAGGTAGACGGCACTGTCTCCATCCCAGACCTCACTGGTGTCGTGGTCATCGCTGATCTAGTTCCTTTCCAGGAATATGCATTTGTGCTGGTGGCTTGCACCTCCGGAGGGTGTAGCGAGAGCCAGCCAGCATTTGAAAGGCCCTTCTCTGCAGCTCCAGAAGGTATTGCACCTCCTGTCCTGAGAGCCCTGGACTCCCGGAGGGTGGAAGTGAGTTGGTCGGAGCCCGAATTTCCGAACGGCGTGATCCTCCGATACGAACTCCGACGAGACGGCAAACTGGTCTACGACGGGGTCGCGACGAGATGGCAGGACTTTGGAGATGACGGGAGAGGGTTGACCCCGGGCCAACAGTATTCATACGTGGTTACAGCAGTCAACGGTGAAGGGAGAGCGATCAGCAATGCAGCGACGGTGGTCACATCGGCAGACACACCGGCCGGTCTGGAACCACCCACTCTGAATCCCAGGACCGCGTCTGTCGTGACCGTCCAGTGGCAGAGCCCGCTCTTCCCGAACGGCCAGATTCAAAACTTCACCCTTTTTGTGGACGGCAACAGGATTTACTCGGGTCTAGCTCTGAACTTTGACGCCGTCGGTCTCGACCCTTTCACTGAATATGCCTTCTTCGTTCAGGCATGCACGAATCAAGGCTGTGCAGAGAGCGAGTCGGTGTCAGCCAGGACGCTGGAGAGCTCCCCGCGGAGGCAGTTGCAGCCCACTCTGACACCGCTCGCCGATAACGTCGGTGTCGCCAGTGGTATCCGTGCGGAATGGAACCCGCCCTCCGAGACCAACGGCATCATTACCGGGTACCAGCTCTTCAGGAGGAGAATATTTAGGCCGTCAGGGTTCAAGTCGGAGCCCACGAATCTGTTTAATTCTACGTCTTCCCTCCGATATGACGACATGGATTTGCTGCTGATGCCAGATGAAAGCTACGAGTACATGGTGATATCCAAGAATGGGGCCGGACAGGCCATTAGTCCCTGGGCAGTGACCAGGATGTTAGAAGGTCGACCTGAGGTAGGTGAAAGCTTTCAAAACACATCCTTTTTTTTGTTCCAATTTGTTTCAAATTTAAAATACCATAAAATCATGCAAATCAAGCAGAAGTATCAATCTGTTTCACAATTGGCCTGATCTTATTCAAGAAGAAAATTGGTTTATAGAAAGTATTCAGCCAACTAACATTTTTTATATTTCATCGCATTATTTCCACCACACATGTAGATATGGTTCTTGTGGATTTGTCATGCATTCTAATATTAAACTTGTTAAATGTTCAGTCTCTGATCAGTATCATTTGAGAAGGAGATGGCTAAGAAATGTTTCTAGAGGGAATGTTTAAATCCCCCTCCCCCCTTTATTTTTCCATTTGTAGGGAGTCACTGCTCCAAGTATTACTGAAGTAGCTGCTACAACCTTGACAGTCAATGTATTGGAACCGTCACAGCCCAACGGACGAATCACCGTCTACATAATATTCAGAAACGGGACAGAGGTAAGATGTCTGTCGTACTTTCCTCTTGCTGACATTTTTGTTCTCCTTTTTTTTGAAACTATCTTATAGTACCAAAAAAACTGGTTGGTAGATCATGTGTAGATTGAAAGAGATAGAATGTCTTTTTCCTGCATGAAAAGTTCAGCATTTAGTTTAGGAGTAATATTTTAGCATTTAAGTATTTTCTGAAAGATTCTGTATGGTTAACAGTGGACCTCTTTGCCAAATTGTGAGGTATCGGTCTGGTTAGATAGGCGAGTAAATGGTTCATAGATAACTAACTGGTGAATTGTAAAACAAAGTTTGAAGTAGCAAAGGATTTCTCGTTGTTGGCAACGTCGGAAGTTCACAAAATGGCAATAACCCTTACTCATCAATTTGTTTTCACTTTGCACACCATTGGATTCATTAAGTATTTTTTTAATTTATTCTTTGCTCTTAATCAGTATTTCTTGCCCAAAAAAGAAGAAGAAGGACATAGGAGGAAATACTAACAGAGAGTAAAATGTGGTCTCTATTTGATATGATATCAGCACAGACATTGTTCAGTATAAACAAGTTATGTTTGCTCAAAATGTTGATTTCATTTTGTAACTTTAAGATTTTCATTGGGACATTTTTCAATATCATCAGATCGGGCAAACCGACGCCACTTTCTTCCTGGACTCTGGTTTGGAGCCGTTCACATATTACTCCTACACTGTGAGAGCTTGCACCGCCGTGGGTTGTGGGGACAGTAACCGCACCATGATACAGACAGAACAGGACACGCCCACAGGGTTGGCCCCTCCCAGAATAACGGAAATCGACAGTACCTGGGTGAACTTTGAGTGGGCAAATCCAACTGATACTAATGGAATAATTTCTGAGTAAGTATGACCACATTATAAAGTTACCAGAATCTAAGTCTCATCTAACAGTTATGTTACAAAGTTGTAATCCAACAGCAATGTAAACAGTTTAGTCTAACAGTCACTAGACAGAAGCTAACAGTCTCATTTAACAGTAATTTTACAGTCTCATCTACTAATAACAGTGTTATCTAACAGTAATTCAACAAAAGCTAACAGTCACTCAACAGACTCTAACATGTCATCTACTAGTAACAGTCTTATCTAACAGTTATTCAACAGAATCTAACAGTCTCATGTAACAGCAATCTTACAGCTCAGCTGCTAGTAACAGTCTTATCTAACAGTAATTCAACAGAATCTAACAACAGAATCTAACAGTCACTGGATAGAATCTAACAGTCTCATTTAACAGTAATCTTAAAGTTTAATCTAGCAGTCTCATCTACTAGTAACAATCTTATCTAACAGTAATTCAACAGAATCTAACAGTCACTCGACAAAATATAAAAGTCTCATCCACTAGTAACAGTCTTCGCTAACAGTAATTCAACAGAATCTAACAGTCTCATGTAACAGTAATCTTACAGTCTCATCTGCTAGTAACGGTCTTATCTAACAGTGATTCAACAGAATCTAACAGTCACTGGATAGAATCTAACAGTCTCATTAAACAGTAATCTTACAGTCTCATCTACTAGTAACAGTCTTATCTAACAGTAATTCAACAGAAACTAACAGTCACTTGGCAGAAATCTGACAGTCTCATTTAACAGTAATCTTACATTTTAATCCAACAGTAATCTACCGGTAAGCTACTAAAATCTAACAGTAATTTACCAGAATCAAGCAGTGATGTAACAGTCTCATCTAACAGTAATCTTCTAGAATCTAACAGTCATCCAGTAAACTAGTTACAAGGTTTCTAATAGCTTGTCAGTAACAGCAGAAACTAGATGTCTTGGAAAACGAATGATGCTACCTCTGGTGTCAAAATTAGATGCAAACATATGCTTGCTTTATTGATGAAATGTTGACCAAAGTACTCACAAATTAAGTCAAATCTCACTTTACTAGCAAAGGTTCAAAATTATAGATAATCTTCCACATTTTGGTCACTGTTATAATCTGTTTAGAGCCATCAAGCCAACTAGTTTAGCCGAAGTTCTGTTCCCTATTAAGCCTCTTACAGGATCAACCATTTGTTTAATTCTGTCTCAAGTAGATGCCTAAGATAAGCATATTTCCTTCTCATTAATTTTTCTATCAATTATTTCGCAAAAGGTTTCAATTCCTGCATCGACCTTCCTGTCCTCTCTCGGAGCAACCGTTTGTCCAGAGTTGCCAGGACCGACCCTTCGAGACGGTGAATAAAGGCCTGGTGTTGAGTCACAACGTGTCAGGACTGTCACCTTACACCAGATATGACTTTAAAGTGAGGGCGTACAATGCTAAGGACTTTACAGAATCTTCAGCTGTCAGTGAAGTCACATCAGTAACTGGTAGGTTATCTGCTTATATTAAAGTTAACTGTTTTGTATCTGATGCATTAGAAAGTTTTCGATGGATTTGCAAAACAAAATTGTTTCAAGTATACTTGATTTTATTTGAAACATTTCAGAGAATCTGCTTCCAGCTGTTATTTATATTACAGATGTGATTGATGTGAAGGTGTAACTTTCCTTGGTAGGTCTCTGGTTACATTTGAAATGACAACAGTTTTGACAAAGTTGTGAAAGTTTCCAAACAAAATATGTATTTTCAAGAATTAAGAACTTGACTCAATGGGACACAAGATTTGCTAGGTTGCCATGGCAATTGCTCGTTGTTAGCAGTGTATCAAGTCAATGTGCAAGCCATTACATTTAAAGGTGTAGTTTTTTTGCACACAAAGATAATGTAGTGGGAATCAGGCCAATGACCCGATTAGCCTCGATGATATCATTGGTGTTGATTCCACCATCCATCCTGTATACAAGTCCCTACCATACATTATAAAAGTAGTAGATGTTGGTCTCATGTGTTAGAGCTCCATATTACAAAGATAATGCAGTGTGATTCAAAGTCCATTATACTCGATTATACTCGATAGTATCACTGGTGTTGAGTCCACCATCCATCCTGTAAACAAGTCCCTAACCATACATTATAAAAGTAGATGAAGGTCTCATGTGTTAGAGCTCCATATTACGAAGATAATGCAGTGTGATTCAATTTCGATTATACTCGATTATACTCTATAAAATCATTGGTGTTGATTCCACCTTCAACTGTGAAGCGACTTCTTACAACCTTAGCTGTTGGATCCGTAAAGTTTGGGTGAGCTTCATGTCTGCAAACTTCATTTGCATCACTGCGGTCTTTCTGTTTTAATACCCAATTTTCGAAGTTCACATATTTTATGCTCTCGTTCATGTTTCCCCTCATCTAGATCCTCGATTAATTCTTGCGGTCAAGCCGTCCATTACTAGCAACGACACCACCGAAACGGTGATGATCGACTGGACGGGTACGTTCGTATTGAATGGCCAGCTGAGAGAGTACGTACTAAGTGAAAACGGGGACGAGGTGTACAGTGGGGTAGCTACCACCGATACCAGGCCCTTCAAGGCAGAAGGTCAGTTTGCACACATTTACATCCAAGCGAATGATATGAACCTCTGAAAAGTGTAACATGTACTTCAAATTACTATAGCTTGAAAACGGATCGTTTATGGTTCAGTACATACACAAAATACATTTACTCAATGCTATTTATTCTGTGTATGTAGTTGATATATTCTGGATGCTATTCCGTTCAGTAAAGGGTTCATATTCCTGATGCAGTTTAGCTCTGTGTGTAATGCACGCTATCTTGGTGCTATTCAGTTTTATATATAATGTACGCTATCTTGATGCTATTCACTTTCATATATAATGTATGCTTTCTTGATGCTATTTAGTTTCATGTATAATGTATGTTAGTTTGATGCTATTCAGTTTGATATATTATGTATGCTATCTTGGTGCTTTTCAGTTTTATATAGAATGTATGCTATCTTGGTGCTATTCAGTTTCATATATAATGTATGCTTTCTTGGTGCTATTCAGTGTCATTTATAATGTATGCTTTTATTATGCTATTCAGTTTTATGTATAATGTTAGCTTTCTTGATGCTATTCAGTTTATTTATAATGTAAGCTGTCTTGATGCTATCCAGTTTTATATATAATGTATGCTATTTTGATGCTATTCAGTTTATATATATGGCAGATTTCACAATCAGATGGTCCAAAAGCTCCCACAGTATGAAAAAAATTAAGTTTGTTTCAAGTTATGTAATGCACATGTTTTTTATTCTTTGACATCTCAGTGAAGTGAAAATGGAATGTAGAAGATAAAATATGGTGTAAATTTTGGAAAATTTACTACTCTAAATTGCAGAGTCACACGAAGTCACAATCCAATCGAATCTCACCCTTCCCTCTTTTTATTCCCCAGGAGATACAAGGAAAGGCCTAGTCCCATAATTTTTCCAGTTATGGAATGCACCAATGTTGCAGACTATAACTAGTATAAAAGATATTATTTAAAATTCTCAATTTATTTTAGCTTGTAACATTCGACAGGGATGTGATTGGACGGACATTTATGGTAAAATATCAGTTAGTAGTTCACTTAAAAAGTTACTTAGTAGAGAAAATAATTTGATTTTGTTGCAATGTGTTAATGACATTTGCTTTATAACAAATAAAAACAAAAACTGTGAAAACTTTGTTCAATTCCACACATAACCATTGGACGGACACGAAAGTTTTGTGTGAATTTCACACATAACAATTGGACGGACACATAGTTACAGTATGTGTAAATTTTACACATAACCATTGGACGGAAGCATTGTTTTGAAAATATTTAGAATGATTATGCAAACTGCTTGATTCGGTTTCATCCATTTCTAAATTTTATGTCTATTTAACTTACAGATATATGTTGCAAGGATAGAACAGCAAGTGTATGGATAAATTCACACACTCGAACTGAGTAAGTGGTGTCTGATTTCACCACAAATATTGCAAAGAATTCAACAGCAAAAAGGGAAAATGTAATATAAAGATTGAGGGCATATATTAAATTCACTTTAATTACTGCATTTAATTGACTGAATTGATTCTATAGAATTGTATAGTTGAATTTTAACTTGTAACATCCGACATGGACGGACATTTATGGTAAATTATCAAGTAAAATTTCCCTTCATAACATACTAAGAAGAGAAAAGAATTTGATTTGTGTTAAAAGATGTTAAGAACATTGCTAAATAACAAGTAAACACAAAACCTGCCTTTAAATTGCATATGTAGCTTGACCATACGAAACACTTTGTTTAATTTCACACATAACCATTGGACGGACACAGAGTTATGTGTGAATTTCAAAAATAACTTATGGATGGAGTCATTGGTTTAAATGTGTATACTAGTATACCCATTCACAGGGAAATTCTTTAGAAAGCCTTACAGTAACAAGAGAATTAATTGCCAGGCCATGCCCCTCATAAATGTGCATGACATTAATTGCAACACACATCAGCATGTGTAGCTAGGCGACCTACCAATATCACCATATCAAGTTTTTTTGGAGAAATTCTACCTTTTGATTGCCAAGTTATTGCAGTATAAAGATTTTTACCCTTTGACCTCATTAAATTACTATGATGTAGGTATTAAAATTAATAGTGTTCATCTATCGGCCACCAAACCCACTATGTATGGTAATAATCAATAGCTCCCTTGTCAAGTTATGGTGCATATAAATTACGCTAAGCCGGCCTCCTCATCAATATGCATGAGGTGAAATTCACATCAGCAAGTTTGGGCTACCTACCAATCTAACCATACCAAGTTTGAGAAAATCTGACATGTGCTTGAGAAGTCATTGCAATTTGATGTTTGACCCTCTGACCTCATTAATATTCATGAATGAGCACCAAATTCAATCGGGTTCAACTTCTTATTATGGGCCACCCACTCACCAAGTATGCTATTGATCAATCATTCCCTTGTCGAGTTATCGTTCATACAAACCAAAAACTCAGTCCCGCCTCGTCATTAATATGCATGATATCAATTACAACATGCATCAGCATTTATAAATGGTCTACCAATATCCCCACACCAAATTTTAAGGAATTCAGACTTGTAGTTGCCAAGTTATTGCAATTTGACATTCGACCCTGTGACCTCATTAATATTCATGAATGAGCACGAATTCATCACTGCCAACTTCCCCTTAATGGCTTCCACTACCTTCTCTCTCATCCCTCACATTATGATTCTTTACAATGCAATGGGACAGCTACTAATTTACTACCCCAAACTTGCAAACTGAGTAGGCCTAGGAATACAACTACAAAAAATCGCAAAACTGGTACTACAAGTGCAAATGCATGTAGGGCAGCCATTTGCAAAAACTATATTTTAGTCATAA
>JAAAKB020003321.1:0-15353 GCA_010014835.2 Apostichopus leukothele
TTTACAAATGTAAAACCTAAAAAGAAATAGTAACAAAAACCTAAATATTAAATATATAGAACCAATAAGGCATAAAATGTAAAAGCCTAAAGCAACAATATAACAAACACCCGTACTAAACGATAATAAAAAATATTAAAAAAAAAGCCCAAAACGCCGTCTAAGTTGCTCTTGAGTTTAACAATTGGAAGGAAGTAAATAAATAAACAATCACTGAATTTGCCTTCCATCTTCGGGTCGAATGTTGAAAACGTGTCCAAGGACGGCATGTACGGTAATCCTACTTGTATGCTATGTAGGCTAGGCTAGTTGCAACTGATGTAATAGTGTGGTAGGTGTAGACGATGCGTCAACGATTGCTTTGAAATGTATTGCAAACCTTAAACATCTCTTGTATTATCCATACGACAGAACAAACGATATTCATCCGAAATTTTCCTTCCGGGAAATTATGTTTTATGGTGTGAGAAATTGTACTGCAAATGGAAACCAGCTTCTTTTTGCCTTGAAACAGTTCTGTTGTTTTTGCAGGAGAATTTACAAAGTTTTGCTGGACATTATTTTTTTCTCTCCATTCTAAGGCTGCAGGTTATATAGTCTGGGTAGATGTAGACAGAATGTGTGGCTCAACACTCCAAGCAATGGCAGAAGCCGTGGAAAAGGCTGCAGCAGTCATCATCTGTATGTCAGAAGGATATAAGATGAGCCCTAATTGCAGGACAGGTAAAGTCTTTTCTTTTTGTCTTGGGCATTATTTTTCCATATCATTTATCTCCCCTCCTCCTCCCCAACCCCTAAGATCATGAATCAGATTGAAAAGTGAAGTGGATCATACAGAATTTTATATATGGAAGTTTGCTTGAAACAGAATATTGATAGTGCAGCAAGAAATAAAAGTGCATATTATAATAATGATGAACATTCATTAAAAGTATGTAATGAAATTAACCCTGACAATATACATGTATAAACAACAGTGTGTCACAACTTACAAATCGTAGAAGGAAAAAGTAACACAAGCATGGCTTTCAGCAATACACAGCTGCTCAGGCTACATTTTCTGATTTACAGCGGCTTTCTGGGAAATGTACTGAAATATCATAGACAATAAAGAACCAATAAAGTGAAAAAAGTATATATAATAATATTAAAGAATCAAACAATTAGCACTATCAAGTGGAACAACGTAAATGTTGTAAAAATTTACAGCTACATTCATGAAACCTGGCTACAAGCAAAGACAAATGATAGACTGCTATATGAGCAATACAAGCCTGAGACGAACTTGAAGTATAATGTACACTTCAACTTCAACACGCTGCAACAAGTATTTAATAACAAAGCCATATGAGCCTTTAGCAAGGCATAAATATATAAAATCAACGTGCACTTACGTATGTTCCACCATAACATTTGATCCCAGAAACTCACAGACCAAAGTAAATCTAAGCATGAGAGTCGTGCGTGCTCCTTCCCGCCCGCCCACCCGTACCTACCCTCAGTTACCATTGGTCAAGATCACTTCTGATCCTTAGTTTCAACTTCTGAATATGCAAATTACCTGAGAACAAAAAGAAACTAAGCGTGTGGGAGGGGGGGGGGGATTAAGGCTGATGACATGACTATTTTTTAGTCCCTTGATTGAATGAGGACATGAAATAATAATTATCGGTTTGTATGTGGGATTATTTTGTTTGGATGTTGGGGTTTTACTTTACTTTGAGATATTTGGAATTATCATACTCTGCAATCAGTTTCCTTCTTTCTTGTTGGAGAGGGTGGATGAACCTCCTGCTGGGATTGAAATGCCAGATTTAGCTATCGATTTGCCTTTTCTTTGTCATTTCTTGATGCTCAAATCAGAATTTGTTTACACACGGCATTAGACATCCCTTCCATAAAACATGCATGAAACAGCACGCGTTTGATGTCGCTTTCGTTAATCCCCTGGGAATAAGGATGAAAAGGGTTAGTCATCCATTTGTACCGGTTCTGTGGCCAAGTGGATAAAGACGGTGGCATTTGAAGCAATGAGGCTTAGCAATCAGGAGGTTCCAGGTTCGATACCCGGCCAGGTCATAGTAAGGTGGATCTGACTGAACTTCTGTGGAAGAGCTTTGATTTTGTCATTGAACTATGTCAGAGACGATATTGGACTAAAGAAAATAATGCAAATCTTAGGTCTAATGGTCATTTTGGTTCAAGGCAGGAGGATCAGAAAAGAAATAGTACAAAGTTTTTCACCTGCCATGGATACAAATGAAAGTTGGTAAAGTAGGTATAGTGCACAAGGAAGCGGTCAAGTCTTTGAAGGGCGTAAAGCAACATTTCTTAACCTGGAGTACACACACCCCCTAGGATTGTAAGGTAACCCCTGTGGGGGGGGGGTTGTGAAGCAAGTTAAGGCATAAACAACAATTTGGTCCCCAGGCCTCATATGTAAACCATTCATCCACAGCTGGTATGATAGGGGTTGAAGAAGGTTTTCAGTTGCTAAGGGGGTGGGAGTAGTGGAACAAAAGGTGGCCGAAACACTAGGTGTAAAGGATCAAAGTGGGAAATATTTGCAGCCTCGTTCGCTTCCAGTTTTAGCAATTAAATTCCGTGTCTCATTCTGTCTCCCACTAACAGAGGCAGAGTACGCCTACCAGCTCCAGAAGTGGATCATCCCACTCATGATGGATATGTACTACGAACCAGACGGCTGGCTCGGCCTCATTCTGGGAGCTAAGTACTATATGGACTTCTCTGGAATTGTGCCGTTTGAAGAAAGTGTCCAGAAACTAACCAGAGAACTGGATAGTTCAAAGGGTTCGTTTGAAAGTAAGTACAAATATCCTACATTTACGGGGGGCTTCTATAGAAAAGCTGAAGTTTAGCAATTCATTTAGAGTTTAAAATCTTTAACTGATAGCTGGTTAGAGAGACATGTACAGCCACAACTTTCATTGAATTTCGACTTGGTTGAACCATCCAGAACTAAAGGCACTATAGTTACCTTTTTTATTTTTTTGATAAAATTCTCACAAAGATGCACTCAATTTGTTCTCAGGTTGCTATTGTGTTATTCCTCATGTACTCTTAGGATTGAACACAGCGCAGAATGGAGCCGTCAACTGGTTAGTAAGACCGGTCCACTTATGAACCAAATATGCAAAATGTTTGTTTAATACTTGTTATTAAATACAACTTCATTGGCCGAAACAAATCTTGCAGGGTGACTTAGTTTGATCAGTTGCAATCCTTAATTTTGTTGAACTATACTCCATAAAATCAGCAGCATCTGATTGCCAAAATACAAACAGCTTCTTAATAGTGATCTGGTGTCTTATTGATCTCTCTCTCTCTGCCTTCCTGCCATTATCAGCTCCAGATTCTGTCTTCGTGGAAGAAACCGTTGAGCCAGACATTACCAAGTCGTGTGAACTAAGCTGCCAAGCATCACCACCAGGTACAATGAACTGGAGAGCAGAAGATGTACAGTCATGGCTTATGGAACATAACCTTGAAAAGTGAGAACCAATCGGCCTTAATGCTGCTGCCGCCACGGCATTTTACCTTGATTTGTTTTTATTCGTAATCTGGTTTTTAAGAAGAAAAATCTACCATTAAAAAAATAATCTGTTACTTTTTAGTCCACCGAGTTCCTACCAGGAAGGATGACATTAGGCCGTAAATTTCAAAGGTTTGCGAAAGAAAAACAGGAAAATATGAGAAGGTATTCTTGCAGGACACAAAGTATCTGTATCAGAATTAGTGATCGCTAATTAAGAGCATATAAATTCTTGTAAACAGGTAACCCTTTTCGTGAGATTGATGGAGAATCCAACATTGAGTAAATATTTGACATGACTCAGTCAGAATGACGAGAGATGTTACTGTCGAATAATAAAACTAACCGTAGGATAAGAAATCATAACAAGTTTTGTCAATATTTTCTCTAATACATTTTGCATATGGAGTATTATTCATAGTCAAATTTAACATAAGAAAAAAAACATTTGCTGTAGTTTAACAACCTGCTGTACAAAGATAACCAATTTTCTATAGCAAGTGGAATATATGTATTTAGAAGCAGTTATTTGTAAGCAAAACTCAAATATTTTTGAAATATTTAAGAGTTTGACTTTAAGGCGGCATACTGTTAATTTGGATATGTTGTAGATTATTAAAACACATCACTTTTTTGTCCAAGTTTCATTTCTTGTTATAACACTTTTTCATTTTTGAAACATAACCCTTTAAACAAGTGAGGTTTTGTCAACTAAAGTGACTGGATTATATATTCCTATACCCAGATCAGTTCCTCAAATGCAACACGAAGCGCAATGGGAAAAACAACATAAAAGGCGCTTATGGCCTCCAATGACCTGTTTATAATGTGTCACAAGTTTTTTCAAGGATACAATTGTGTCAAATATCTTGAAAAAAACTTTGATAGCTACTGAAGCAATCCTAGCACATATCAAGACTAAGATTCTGCCTAAAGATGTCCTTTCCAGTAATTAACAAACCCACAAACAGAGAATAACGGGGTTTACCATGATGCAGTTGGGAGCGACTGTTTGAATCGTGCAAACACTGGTTTGTGGATGTGACAAGTTACCAAGTGACCAGGCAGTAAAATGTTGTAAAGTCCTGTGAGACAGCCTTGCCTTCATACAAGACTGTAAGCCTTGAAACCAATTTTAATTTTTTTCTGTACTTCTGCCTTAGTTTCCATCCTAGACTAAGTCAGCATTAAGCTGATGGAATTATGCATTTTAATCACTTTCTTGGAACGACATTCATTGGTAATTGAGCAATTTTAATATTTGGCATCATCTTCTCCTTCAGGTACCGAGATTCCTTTCAGGAATGCACCGGCAAACTTCTTCATCAGATGAAAGCCCTCCGTCAGGAAGCGCCCGAGTTCTTCTTCAGGAGTCTTAAAGAGGATCTGGGTATTTCTAACTTCTTTGACATTCTCAGGTTTACAGAGGCTTTACAAGATATTAGATGATCCTGGTATTCTTGTTTGTATTGTTGCTATGATAACAGAAAGAACAATCTATCATTCTGTCCCATCGTCACAACCTTTCAAATTCTTTCGAGAGAGTTCAAACTGTAAAGTCACGAACTCTGGTACACATGTACGGTTGTTATATTTAATAAAATTAAGTTAGTGCTGGTTATTAGTTAGCAGTGCAGGTTAGCTAGGTGTCTGCTATGATGTTAACATATCATAGGCTCACACCACCAAGACCTAAATACATAGAGGTCACATAGAAAGTAAAGGTTGCAACGGATTGTATGACTGGGTACAGTCTTCAAGGATTTCAATTCACAACAGAAATATGGCTCTGGCAATTAAATTCTTGATGAGAAACAGAAAGTAAGATGAGGGGAAACTTGTATAAATAATAAAGGGCCACGGAATGACTCTCAATTTAATAGGTTGCTAATGGTGTTTGTTTGGAATATTTTGTATCAAAATTTAAACATGTGGAAAATAAGAATTGTTATACTTAGTGAAATAAAACTTGTGAGAATGATGGTTGCTCTTTGAGGAGGGAAGAGGGGTGGTTGGGGTAGGGGGGGAGGGCACATATAAGTGTGACTTAGCCCAGGATGTTTAATACAGACATGGCATGCATGTGTTATGAATAGTTCTGGAATGTTAATCCAGCTAATGTTGATGTGAGAAGTGAACTGTGGGAATGTCAGAATGAGTAATAATTTCTTCTCTTTCATTTCCTTTACTTGCAACGGATCAAAGAATATCAAATAAACTGTCGATGTAACAGGGCTGTGTATCGACACAGAAGCAATAATATGTAATATATGCATATAAAGCACTGATCTCCAGAGAAATAAATGTTCATGGCTCTGACCAACCGAAATATGAACCGAAATGATGGGTCTTTAGTTGCTGTTTAAACGAATTTATGAGAGAAAAAAACCTGTAAGCAAACTGCTTATCTACTGCAAATGGCCTGAGTAGGTAAATATGTAAAATTTCGAGGGTCTGTTGTCTTGATCCTAGCAGGATCTTCTTCAGAGGATAACAGATAAACTCTGAGGAGTGTAACAATGGGAGGTATTAGTATATTGAAGTAATTAGTAATGGAGGTAATTAGTAATGGAGGTAATTAGTAATGGAGGTAACTAGTAATGGAGGTAATTAGTAATGGAGGTAACTAGTAATGGAGGTAATTAGTAATGGAGGTAATTAGTAATGGAGGTAATTAGTAATGGAGGTAATAAGTAATGGAGGTAATTAGTAATGGAGTTTAAAAGGAAGAAAAAGGGGAGTCCTAGCTGTGAATGTTGATAGAAAGAATGAGAGAGGCTGGAGGTGGCCAGGGAAGGTGGGAAGGGGGGGGGGGGTGGGGGATGAATTAACAATAGGAGCAGTGAAAAACATACAATGGCAAATAGTTCCAGATACTGTTAGATATGCCAACAAAACCATTGTAACAGAAACTCTCCTTCATGACCTATAGACTACCCCCAATCAATTACGGATAGCTCAAGGAACAGTTGAGAGCTTATCTGGCCTGTCAAACTCCCTAATGTACCTAATATGAGCTAGGTATAACCTTCTATCAAGAAATGGAAAAAGATTTGGGCTTTATCAGGGAATATTTGTGATGTTTATATTTTGTGCAGCAGCTTTGAAATTTGTTGATGTGATTTCTCAGAAAATACTGATAATGCTGTGGTTCTTTGTACAAAAACCTTCAACACATCGTTGCACACTTGTGTATCAGTCTGCATAACAGTTTACTATATGATACCAGTATCAAGTAATCAGTTCTGAGCCTAGGAGATGTGTGGTATATCTTGTCTATCACACAAGAGACCCCTTCTCTGCCATTAAAAAAAATGTTTGCGATTCTATCCCTTTTTATTGTTCTTTGTTTCCATGGCAACATTACTGTTGTATGTCTTTTCGTGTACTTGTCTGTGTGAGAAGATATTGTGAATATTTTGTGATTTTAACAGTACTTTTACAAACTACCAATCGTATTCATTTTTGTCCATTTTTAATTGCCAGATTTATTTTACGTTACCATAGAGATTATTAACATCTGTTCTGCTATTGGACCTGTATATTTATTTTACAATTAGGCAGTCAGTTAGAATACCACGTCAATTAACTGGTGCCATAAAGTTATAAAGTCAAACTTCCAAATGAGTAGGACTATTAAAGTTACTTTTGGTCTATTTTTCAGAATCAATATTTTAAGCTTCAGTCTTTGTACAGGGATGTACGGGTATTATAGGTAAATTAAAATTATATATTCTATCGGTAACACTATGTAGGAACTGTATGTAACTCTCAAAAGAATCAATAGCATATGTTTCTCTGTTACCAGTCAAATATCCAATAGAAAAAAAACATTAAATAGTTAACCTTTCACTATTCTCTTAAAGCCTCTATTCTCTAAGAAGCATTACAAAATTAAATAGAGAAAACACCAGAAGTTTGATGGCCTTAAAGTAACATCTTTACAGTGCATCACCAATTTTGCACATAAACAAAATGGTGATAGATGTAATATATGGGTGTTCTGTTGTTTGTATGTAAGTCAAAGAGCATTTGTTGGGTTGGAATTTACAGAACAATGGAAGAACCAAACTATATTTTATTTAGGTCCTGTATGAAGGACTGGAGTCAATTTAGCCAATAATGTAACTTTATAGATATTAAGCATATTTGAAAGGTGAATGTCTGGATAACCAGAACATCTAAAAGAAACATTATAACCATTCGAATTTTCCTTCCTTGACTATTGATACATCAACAAGAAAATTCTGCTTGAATTCATCTTTTTATGGCATCTGCATTATGACGTCATTAAACTTTACTCAGTCTGTTCTGCATGCTGAAAACTTTAAGTGACTGATTTTGAACTGCTAGATGTATTTACATATTTTAATTTAACAAATAAAAAAAAGGCTTCTGCAAATAGCTGTCTTTATATGATAGGTATAGTTAGGTTGTTATTCATCTCTCTTCTCGAAACTGAAAGATTGAAGTTCACGGCCTGTTGTTCTTTCAAACAAAACCAAAAAGTTTCACTGCCAGGAATAAAGTAAGATCAAAGGTTGTTCAGGTATTTATTTGATGTTTAGACCAAAGCTAAACTTGGTCACGTAAAATCAATTGATTGTGTAATGCTAGCTGGTCATAGTGTTTACTAATTACTGGAGGGGATTTACCAATTTTATGTAGCTACTTTGAAAGTTTTGCTTCTGGTATTTTACCTCATTTAATATGCTACAACTTAAGAGTTTGTATGACTTAGCCATGCTAGTAACATGCTATAGAAGTAACATGCTATAAAGTAACATGCTATAAGTAACATGTAACATGTAACAAAGTAACATGCTATAAAGTAACATGCTATAAAAGTAATCACCATTTTGCTTTGCAAAAATGTTGTTGTCTTCATAGCTGTTTGTATAAAGAAGATTCGTCAGTTGTATTCTAATGTCTAAATAGTTTTTTTTATATTTTCTTCACTAATACCCCCCTATCATGCAATGCACAAACCACTGTTCCAATGTATAATATTTATACATAGTGATCATAGCATTCATCCTATTTGTTGAAATAGTATTGGCATTGCTTGAGTTTTGTTTGTTTTGATTGAATGGTGAAATTAAATTGTGTGTAAAAACTTGCTGTCTGTAGAAAAAGGTTTCATGAGCCAAATGTATTTGAAACTTAGTCAGTAAATGTATTCATTGTTGTGAGAGACTTAGGCATGTTTAGTAGTCTGGTTTGGACCAATTTTTAGCAAAGCTTGGTTGGTCAGAGGATATATTCAAACTGGTTTGTACCAATTTTCCAATGTTTTCAGATTTTCCAATTTTTTTCCAATTTTCCAGACAAGCTCCTATTCAACAACATTGTGTCTTTTAATGTACCATATTTCCAAGGAATAGCCAAGTCTGAGATTTCAAAAATATACAAACAGAGCTTGTATATCGGCGAGCTACATCGATTCATCTCCCAGCATCATAGCACTCATGTTCTGTTGTTCACATATAGATGAGTTTTTGCTGTTTATCACTTTATTTAGATGAGCACACCCATGGGACAATAATCTGTGATGGCATAAATGAATAATTAGCCTTGATTATTTTATTAGTCAGATGATAGAATTGAAAGTTAAAACTTTTAAACTATTCAAGGAAATGAATGGCATTATGTTATAGGAAGTCAGTATAAAATCATGTCAAATATTTTACCCAAAAATGGACTTTAATCATAGGAGCATTATAAACTTAAATTCAAGGAACTTATTATATTAAAGTAGCTGACAGGAAGTCTCTTCGACTTTCCCAAGTTTGTGTTTCTTCGTTGGTAATCTGTGTATATAAAACTTGTTGTATCTCAGTATGTTGCTCTTGCCAGTTTATCTGATAATAATGTATTATCCCTGGTAGTTAACCATTGTGCAATAACTTGCTATTTTTTCCTTCTTCGTAGTTTGTTTAATATCTATCTATGCATTAGCAATTCCAATCTCATTTTGCCATGATTATTTTAATGCTTGCTTCATCATATTTGCCTGGTGCACTTTCAGCAGGAATGAGTAGGTGATTTCAATAAGTTTATTTTATTCAATTAATGTGTATTACATTCTTTTATATTCTGTGCAAAATTCTGAAAGTAAATACATACTTTTTGTCAGTTTCTGTTGGCTAAGAATAGCTGTAAAATGTGCAGTTAGCTGTGTTATGGCATTTCAGTTTATTTTTATTTTACTTGTCCCATGCATTAACAGATTGCTATGTCCTCTATAAATTATTGTGCAATATTACATTTCAATTTGTCAGGCTGGTAAATTATCTTGCCATATTTTTGTCATGAACATGAACATAGGCTGAATGTTTTGATTTTTGTTTTTCCTTTTCCTTCAGGATATATATCACACATCACATGTTGCCTGATGGTAAATATGTACAAAATACAAAGTTGGTGATTGGAAATGTAAGAGGGGGGGGGGTTGGGGGGAGGTGCATTTTGTGCTGTCCACCTGTTACCTTTACCATATCATACCAAATAGTACAACAAGTGAGACTGATTCTGACAGTGTGTTGATAAATGTTTAATTTATTTAATTAATTTGCGTAAAACAGTAATGATAGAAAAGACAATGACATCTGAAACAGTAAGCTATGATCTGAAGACTCCAGGATTACAACTAGACTTCCTAGCTTATTGGCAGATCATCTTAGTATTGTATATGTTTAGGTTATCAGACACTACAGGGAGCAACCTAAATACAAGTACAATAGTACAAGTAAAGCAGGGTTTTATTTTAATACCAAGAAGCATCTTATTTGAAAAGTTGTTTTTTTATTTTATGTAAGGTCTTGTCATGTGATGTATGAAATCAAACAAATTCATTTAAGCAAATTAAAATTATCTTTAAGGAAACTAAAGCATGGGGATATGGTGAAAGGGTGAGTGGGAGGGGTGGGGGTGAGGGAGGGGATTGATCATGCCAGTTCCGTTGATATTGAATTCTCAATCTGCAGGCTGCAACATTTACAGAGGTACCTACTTCTGTAACATATGGGATATAAATGATTAGGTTCCCATTGCACATCGGTTATATTGAAATATCCTTACACAAGTAGGACCTGTATACCAACTCACTGACGTAAAAAAAAAAAAAAAAATGAACTTGTCATTGTCTTTCCCCGCAGTAAAGTTTGGGAATGCTGCCGCATTAATAAGTCTTTGTTGAAATAGTTTTGATTTCATATTAAGTGTTATTATACCTTGTGTATATGGAAAATATCGTAATGGTCCTAACTGTCCTTTTAAACTTATTATACAGATGTTAGTAATCCTTGGTTTTATTAAAAAACAGTATTTCAGTGATTTTGTGTAATGGTGTGCTTGCGTTGGTGGTATCTGATTTTTCATAGTAAACATTGCCAATTCAATTAATAAATAAAATAAAAGAGAATATATCTATATATGTGTCTTCTGATGTATTCTGATTTGCTATGCTATGGAAGTAACATATTGTATTCCCACAGCTATAAATTGAAATTTGAAATAGTGTAAACAACCTTTGAATGGAAGAATATATGCATACATGATATTAATTAATAATTAGAACACTGAAAATATTTACAACGTAACAGTATTTCCCACTACTCCCCCACCCCCCCCCCCCCCCCTCCCCATCCTGAACGGTCAACTCAGGTTTAACAGTTTTCCCTTCATTATGCATTTAATCCTCCAAGAGAGGCTTCCTTTAAAAGACAAAAGTTAAATATTCTAAATAGGAATGATCTGGAAAGCTGAATATAAATTCCAGGGGTGTTTTCGACGACCATGTATACTTCCGCTAACAGTTTGACTATGATGAGACTAGCTAATTGTCTTTATATAGTTTTAAAGGGAGATAGAAATTGTTCAGAAACCACATATCTACTTCCAAAAGCCTGTGTAGGTATATAATGTAAATTTAAATGGGCAGGGGGACAGTCAGTACATTTGCCTTTTTATTCAGAGGCGAAGACTAAAAATTTAATATCAGCAATCTCCTTTTCACCTCGACTCTATACTGTCTTTATATTATAAAATGCAATGCTCTTATGCAACTTGATATCAGTCTTTGGGGGCATAATTAATGAGGAAGAAAATTTAATATTTTGTCTACATAATTAACCATTTCTGGATTTATGGCTGACGTCATCAACAATTAGTGGTTTATTTGGTTTATCTTAAATATATCATATCTCGCCTAGAAGGCAGGTACCGCTTAGGAAATCCGATATAAGCTACCTTACATGACACAAACATGTATCCATGTTAAATTATTTAAGATATAGAGGAGGGTTAGAGTCAAAGCTTTGAAGAAAAATATCGCAAATAATCCTTAAAATTTCTCTTCCAATTAATCACAAATCCTACTCTTCAAGGAAATCATCTGAAAGACATGGGATCATGCTGAGAGTGATCAATAGATGACATTAATAAATTAAACACTGAACATGTGATCTCTGTGTTGCTTCATTTTCTCTCCTTGAATAAAGTAGTCGAAGAGAAATAGAACACTTGACCTGAAAAATGATACTCTCTAAACGTGGCCAATGTCAATATATACTTACTAATTTATTATAACAAAAACTTTACAGTTGCAACATCTGATGCTTATGTACAAGGCAAACTTTTGCATAACTCTTAGCCTTGTATGCTGGCCTTGTATGGTTACTTGCAAAAAGTGGATATTTATGCAATTTAGAGTCAGATTCAAATATCATTTTCGATCTTTCAATAAAGGCGATATGATAACACTGGTATGTGCAATCACAATGGCATGGTGGTATGTGTTACATGCAGAGATATGTTACAGCACTCAAGAAGCTAGGTACCTGACTTTTGGTTCACGTGGATGAAACCACCACGTTCAGTTTTGATGTTGCATGAACATGGAAATGATCCACGTAACATGTTTTAGAGTCATATTCAGGTACATACACAACTGGGAGTAAGTTTATTTATGGTCAAGTTTGCCTTTAGGTGAGTTTAAAGAAATCCGCATATTATCATTGACAAAGTTAGGTTTAGAAGCTCTCTACATACTAAACAGATCTTCACAAAAATAGATCCATCTTTTTGAACAAGCAAGAAGGTGATACTGTATGTCATTTGGGCATCATCTTTGGAGTATGGAGCCAATTTACAAATATGCCTCTAGGTTTCTAGGTAGGTACAACAGTTGTCTGGTTTCAATATTATAGTACCGGAAAAAACAAACCATTTGCAAACTGTTGGAGCCAGCTGCTGTCACTGAGTATTTTCATTCCTACTTCGCATTGTCCCATGGCTTCAACTTCAACTCATATAAGCTGACTCTTATGGTATTAAACTTAAACTTTCATTTACACAATTACACTACCTCTGAACACCCCCCCCCCCCCACACACCACAACTCATACCAAACCAATAGTATATTACAAGTCTACTGTTAAACGAACCACTGATAATAAAATACGTTACGAGATGTTTCTTATCACATATCTGCTTCTCCGTTTGTCTTGTGATATTTCATGTTTATTAATGTGACTATGAAAATATCTCGAGATAATTGAGAAAATGGCTACAATGCTGTTACCCTACAACACATTTTAAGTATTCTTTGATGTTCTAACTGTAGTTATAGTGACCACAAATTAGTTAGATGTGTTGTTTCAATGCATTTTTCTCACAATCAAGTAGAGGTTTAGTTATAATTTGCTTAAATAACTCAAAGCAATATCCAGGCTATTCAGTGCTTATACTTTCACAGGGGCTAAAACCAAAGATGTGTAAAAAGAGAAACTCAGTTCCTGAAATAACATACCATGCCTTTAAAGGTTACCCCCAGTCCCCTACATGCGGCAAAAATATACTTTTGACCTGCAAAACGTTTTTTGGATCTGTTTGCCATCTCATAATTAAGATATAATCAATCTCTCTTTGTTTCCTTTAACTAATCCTCCAAAAATAGTTGGGCTCATTGTTTTACATTAAGAGGACAACATGTATTGCCCCTGATATGTTAGACAGCTAAACTTGTTCAATTTTTTTTTTTAAACTTCTCCCCTACATGATCTAAGATGAGGGCAATAATAGACAAATACAGGTATCAGGGTTACACAAATCACCTTGAAATTGCCTGTTCAGGAGATGCTAAAATCTAAACAACAAAATACTTCTGTTTCTCTTGCACTGAAATTTTGAGGGCAGTGCAGATGATAACATTTTTAGATGTTTTTAACTTATTTTTTCAACATTCCCTACTCTCCCATTGCATTTGGTTATTGTTGCCTCTTACCTGATAGAAATATGGAAGTTTAGACAATCATACACTAACAAGTATACGTTCAATATAGCTGGTCACATGCTAACTGCCAGTTAAAAGAAATATGCCTAATGTAAGGGCGACCTTGGGTCAACTCCGAATGGAGATGGCATGTTGCGGAGCCATGGTGTGTTTCTGCGATAGCCAAACTGACCGTGGTAACCAAAATTAGGTTTAGCATCTGACATGAACTGCCCGTGTCCATCTACTTGATCTTGCGAATGACCAGCTGCAAAATAAAATGTAGATATATAAAATGTGTAGGAAGAAAAGGCAAAACCTTAAAAGCTGGATCCTAATATTTCAACATTTCCATTATACACAAGGATTCTACAACTTGGACAGCGGAAGTAGCTATTATAATATTACCGATGGGGTCAAATAGTGGATGTACACAATGAACACACGATGAGGCTTAGCTTAAAGTTCAACTAAGACTCTTATGAGATGATGTTTATTGAATATCGTTGGGAGGATGAGACGGAAAGAGAGCAAGTTTAGACGAGGTTCTTAGTTATCTTACTTTTATTATACATGGAATACTACTGCTTGGAGAATACATATATACGCAGAGGGTGGTGAATGGTCCTAGGGAGGGTATAGGTTGAGCGATTAAGGTAGATCTCACAACATTACAGCTATGTGAAGCTATGTTGGATGTACAACTAATTAAACTTGGACAAACCCCAGATCATTGATCAGCTTGATTCAATAATCCATGCATTCTGATAGACAATTTGTTATTTTAGGAAAGAGACTTCAACATCCTAAATTCAGTAGAGAGAGCTTCGCTAAATTAAAGTCTGCCTATTGGAAGAAACATTCAGTACACTGGATTTTGATTTTGTTATGGAGAAATAGGAGAATGGAAATGGACGGCCGACAAAAATTTTGCAGTTTGTTTTCATTACAAGTTTGCAAATAACCAAGAGTATAGGGAATAAACAGGTTACACGTACACCATTGTTACATTGTGATCTTGTCTATGGTGAAAATTAGCATTGCACTTTTGGTGCTTTTGGTTCCTGCTATGTACCTCCTTCACTTTGGAAAGTCTACCAACATTATATTATCAACTACCAAGTCACGTTATTACACCAAGATTGCAGACAAACATAGCTCAGCTAGTTTACATGAAAATTCATCAAAACACAAACCTTTGGCTGCTCGGGGAGCTTCATTCCTTGCATGTAGGTATCTGTAACCAGAACCAGACTCAATGAATCTATCAATCACTGGACCATCAATGGAAGTCCCACCTTTATCCTGAAAGATATAAAACATAGCAAAGTTGCACTGCAGTTTCTGATTTGTTATATAAAGTACATGTCAAGGTACGTGACATTCTGTTTATTCATTCTCCTCGGAATGCTGTCAAAGCAAACAGTCTTCATTTTGGGGGGGGGGGGGAGGGGGGGGGGACTGATAATATTTGTCATTGCAGATGTACAACCCCTATAATAATCAAAAAGGTAAATGTGTTCGGAT
>JAAAKB020003430.1:0-15350 GCA_010014835.2 Apostichopus leukothele
CGGGCGGCCGAGTTTTTCGTCCGGGCGGTAGCTTTATGTCCGGGCGCTAGCCAGCCTTTTCAAATTTTGTCCGGGCGCCGCGCCCGGACAAAACCGGTAGTGGAGAACACTGATACTGTAGGAGCTTATTTCATCTTTTACAGCAAGCTCCATGCTCAAATTAAGTTTTCTCTCGGAAATCAACTAAATTTCATTCATGAAGAAAGGTACACCATTAGTGTATCAGACCTACTGGATTATTCAGCGCTTCTTTTTTTCATTGATTTATGCCTTTAACTTTCCCTATCTCAAACATCCTTTTAATTGATTCCTTGCTAGTGGCATGAGTAATCTATGCGATGGTGATACCATGTGTGTGTGTGATCCTTGTCTTGTAACATAAGAACTTAACAACAATATGGAGAGAGAACTTCATATTTGGTACTGACTCCTGAGATGTACTGTATTGAGTAGAAGAACCCTCCTAGAACTTTCCTATCTACCTAAACTACATGACTGGAATGTTTTGGCACTGCGCCCTCACTTTAGAGGCACCAACCACTACCACTTTGTTCCGTACCCAAACAAGGCTACTAACCAGATCCAAGCTAGAGAAGGGAAGGGTGGACAGACTACCCCACTAGGCAGTGCATTGAGGATCCTTATAAGGCCGGCATTGATTGCTTGCTCCTGTTCCTCCAATTATCTTTGCAATGGTTTTGCTATTTTATTTGACTGTACAATTTAATTTCTGTTCTGTCACAGAAATATTATCATGCTAAGTGAAATTGTTCAGTTAAATAGAATGATATGTAGTGATGCTATTTCACAGGACACTATTCGTTACAGTGTATAGTTTGTTTTGTTAACCTTTTGATTATTTCTCATGCTTTTGTATCTTTATCAGGGAGTGAAGAAGAGAATGCCAACGAGGTAAAACCTGATGGTGTGGACTACGTTGATGCCTTTAGTTCCAGTGGTGAGGATGAAGCTGATAATGTAGATTCTTCTCGGAGGGTAAGTCCAAGCCTGGTCTGAATGTGTCATAGGTCACCTCATAATTGTAATTTTCAGATTACTAACTATATCTTGAGGGATCATATATGGATTAATGAAATATATTCGTAGTCTTACTGTTATTGGTTAGCAAAGGCACCTATGCATTCAGATTGGCATGTGTATGGATGTGTGTGTGTGCATCTGTGACACTTGCTTGATTCCGCGATAACTCAACAACAGAGTGATGGATATTTGTCATAAGTGCTACGTAGATGTATGAAGTGAGAAGATGTGCCCTATGGTTTTTGGCACAGACCTCATTATAATAGTAATGAGGTTATGGGGTCAAATGCAATAACTCCACAATATTAAGATGGATTGTAACTAAACTTGGTGTACAGTTGTTGGTTAATAACCAGTACAGGTATGCCTAAATATTTTGGGACCATCTTGGTCCAAAATATTCTGGGCTCATTTTTGCAACAGGTTGCTCTTAAAATTTTGATTTTCTTTTTCATTACAGTTTTATTAATTTCTTGAGTTTAATCATGGATGATATAACATGTTTATATTTTAATTTTACATTATTTGAATAACCTCATCAATTCTATCCAATGCTAAAACCATTTGCAATGCTATTTATGTAGTGGGATTACATGTTCAATTAAAGTAAGGAAGTTCTTGGTACAAGGTCAACAGGAAGACTGATTGGTATCTTAGTTCTGAATGTTGTTATTTTGGTTAATGTGTGGTCACTCTCGCATCATACAACATACTCCCAATATAATTGCTCAATCAAAATACATTTTAAAAACAAAGGGTCAGCATTTTTAGCAGTGTCCAACATGTAGAATGTGTTTTTCTTTAAGACAGGATATCCAACAACAAGATGTAAAACAGAGTTCTGAAATGTGTCATTTATCTGTTATATTTGCATATGATTGTACCTGTTTCTACAAGCTGAAAGACTGTTCTTTCATTCAGCTTACCTGATTTGGACAAGAAGTCGTCATCCAGTGCGTTTGATTAATTTCCGTTTCCAGATATCGTCGACATGTTTATAAACAGTTCAGGATTACGCCTTGCATGAAACGCCACGAAAATGAAATCATATAGATATTTCACATTTGTGAATGACACATAGTTCTTTGTTCAATTTTTTGTTTTCTTAAGGAGGAAAAGGAGGCTCCTAGCCGAGCAATCAGCATGCCCACCCTTACTGCCGCTAACATCGATAATGACAATGAAAAAGTTTTGCACGTAAGGGTTCAGTTGGCATTATTATTTTTAATTTTATTTCTTTCAAATGAGATTCAAGGATTCAGTTTCTTTTGCAATACATTGCTAACACACTAACAAAGTATTGCCATTAACCAACTATCATGAGCTATTATTAGATCTGAATGAACACCTACTAATACTAACTTACCTTCTGGACTTCGTTTCGTTGTTCATGCTCTTAGAAAAAACAGCTCTTTGAATAAATCATTTCTTATTTCATACCTAATAACATGTTTTATTTTCTGACACATTAGTTGTGTTACTTTCATACAACTTTTAAGTATTTATCTCTTGACAACCTTCTTGCATCATGACCCCGTTTTCCCTCCAATACAGCTGTCCCTTGTCCACCACTTGATTGTCTGTTTACTCTTAATTCCTTGGACAAACCATCTCTTTATATATAGCATCTTCGTCCCAATTGAAGCATCTCTCTGGGTCTCTTCATACTACTGAATGAGTTGTCTTGCAATTATGCAGAGAATCATCAGATTTGTCTTATGCAACTTAAGTCATTGTCAAAATAACATACACGGTCAACTATGGCTTACAACAACTTCCTGGCCATTTGGCAAAGCCTGAAGTTATCTATTCCTCGCATTAGATGTAGATTGCACAGTGCATTGTTTCAGCTGCAGTTAGTCTTGTCAATATTTCATGTCACAAGTAGTTTACTGCTTTTCTGGTATTGCATGAGTGCTCGTAAAAGTAGTTAGATGAAAGGTTTGTCTAGCAGATCATTAGTAAAATCTTCATGTAATGTGTCTAAACACTTTCAATTAGCCTCAAGTGTTTAAAGTGAGCAGTGCAGATGCTGCTACAAACTTTCTGTTTCATTTTACTTGATTTGCCAAACCGACTTTGTTGTAACTCCTATGGGCAAGTCATGCTACAAAAGGTGTGAGGCTCTGTGTCAAATAACTTACCTCCATAGGAACTCGAAGAGGAAAACGAAATGCTCAACGATGAGGTTCAACAGCTTCAAGTCACAAACAGGAAACAATCAGATAAAGTCAAACAACTCGAGACTCAACTACAAGCCAATGATGTAAGTTTGTTTTCAGTTCTGTGAAATAAAGCAACCAGCAAAATCAAGTGTACTGAAAATACTCATAGGAAATGGAACTTATTATGTATTAGTGAGGGTGTCCTCCCTCCCTGTGTGCATTAGGAACCAGACTAGGGATTTACCAACCTTGATGTTTTTGGTGCCTGCTCAAACTAGCCGATGTGGAGTAGTGATGAGCCACTCTACAAGGCCTTGAGGTTAAAAAAAATGTATTTAAAATGGATTCTTTGAGTGTATTTTGAACAATGCCATTCACTACAACTGTACAGTTCTACAGTGATTACCATAAAATTACTTGCAATGTGAGAGAGTGCTGACTCACATAGCTTGAACTGTATTTGTAGTTTGATGGGAAGCAATCACCATCAATTTGTTATGCACATTACCGTTTAAGTCTGAATCAAGTTATCTTACTATCCTAATCAAGGATTCATGATTTGATCCCAAAAGAAATTCTTACCACATTGTTGATAAGATCTTCCTTAACAAAATTTAGTTTGAGAGATTTGTTTGTGTTGTTAGAAATTAGGATTCCATTTTGTGAATCTTTAGTGGACCTACAAAACAATTAGTGCAAACTTGCTGTGATTGGAATACAGTGTATTTTATTGTTTGATTCTGTTATCATTGTTTATGCTTCTAGTGTGATTCTTGATGCTTATTCAAAACCTGTGTTGCTATGGTAATGTTTTCTGTGACATCAGGTAGCAGTGCTGAAGGCTCAACTAGAAGAAGAGAAAGAAAAGGTGAAGAAAGCAACTCAGGAGGTGGAGAACATGAAGGCAGAGGCAGTATCCAAGATACCAAAGATGCAAGACACAGACGATGAAGAAACAGAAAGGACTGGTAGAGATAGCTGGGGAGATTCAGATGTTGAAGACCTGTTTGATCTTCCTGGTAAGGAAGGGGAGGAGTGGAGAAAGGGAAGGGGAGGAGTAGAGTAGGGGAAGGGGACAAGGGGAGGGAACAGACTGAGTACAAATAGCTGGAGACATAAAGATAGTGAAGACTTGTTTGATCTCCCTAATGAGCATTGGTACAGGATAGGTGTGAGGAGACAGACTGGTAGAGATTGCTTCATCTTTGTGGCAAGAAAGTATGAAGGAGAGGTATTTATGTGGGTGGGGACAAACTGGTAGAGATAGCTGGAGGAGTGATGATGAAGAAGATGTGTTTGTTGTTCCTAGTGAGGAATGGGATGGAGGAGGAGACGGACTGGTTGAGATTGCTTCATCTTCAGAAGAAGATGGTAAAGTAAGGTATGGTAGGGAGAGGATAGGTGACAAGATGTTGAGGTGTTCAGACTGGTACAGATAGCCGACAGGTGGAAAGGACTTGCCAACAAGAGTTGATGTTAGATAAAGAATGTGAAATTAAAGCTGCAGTTGTACTTGTGCACTTAAGGCAAAACTAATAAAACAAACTACAAGCCATTTGTGATTGATTTTGCTATACTTATCTCTTAATTAAAGCATTGGGATCTTCCAACTCAGCGTCAGCATTTCAGAAGTCTTCGCCGTCTAAGGTCACAAATCATGACCTGGAGATGATATCAAAACTGAAGAAGGAGAACAAGGAGTTAGAAGCCAAACTGAAGGTATAGCCAATCTTGTTATTAATAAGTTCATTATAGTTGTATCATATAGCTATAGCTTAGAAAACAATTTTCAATGACAGCATCAGAGGAGTGCAACAACTGCATTGAGGTTCTGATGACATTCTCTGTTAAACCATTCATGAACCTTGGATTAGGTGTTGTCGAATTTAGTGCTTGTGTATTCACTTTGTATAACTTTGTACAAGAAATGAAAGTCATTTCTCAATGATATCAAGCAGTGTCATGTACTGCTTTATGTAAACAAGTAACTGTTGATTTAGCTATATTCTCTCACGCTTTATTCTTTAATCGATTACACATACAGCAACAAGGAAATGCTAAGGCCATTGTACATGTAACGAAATAGTGTTTTATACATCCAGGCAGCTGCTACTCGTAACAACCAGCTACTTTGAACATGATTTGTATTCCAAGAAGACAGGGGCGTAGCGAATGTTTTTTGTTGGGGGTGTGGAGAATTTGATTTGCCGACGGATCTGGAAGTGGTGACTGAAATGGGGGAGGGGTCTAAGGGGAGGGGGTGTCCCCCTCCCCTTTGGAAAATTTTTAGTTTTGAAACGTCCTTAGATGCAATCTGGTGCATATTTTAAGTCAAATTTGGCACGGAAGAAGCTCCCGTTCTCCTTTTCTCTATTCAGCTTTCCTTCTTTCTTCCCCTTCCGCTCTCTTCACCTTTTCTCCTTTTGCCGACAGACCCAAAATTTGCCGACAGCGACCAAATTATTGGGGGGGGGGTGTGACACCCCCCCACACCCCCCGCTCGCTACGCCCCTGACTCGACACAAACAGCTCAATTTCGGAGTGCGATACCCCCCACCCCATCGTGATTTTGTTTCCAGCTCGTTATAGTTATATCGTAAAAATATGATGTCTATTACACGCCTCCGTATATTTCCTCGTATATACAATTTTGCAAGTTTGAATATGACTGACTGATGTTCAAACTGTATTTAGGCTACTTCTGCGCAAACTCCGGTGTTTTCCAAAACGTTAAACAGCGCAAATTTTGATTGCAGACCATGTATTGAAGGATTCAAGGTAACCGAAATCTCTTATCTGTAGTTAATGTCTTCATTAAAAACATTTTTTGTAGCTCATCGTTTTTATTGACAAAAATATAACAACAGAAAATAGACATAAAGTTGTGTTTTAATTTTCTTTCGTTTTAATATATTTTGAAAATTTGATGCAAAGGCTAACTGTGGTATGTTATGTTGTTAGGCTACGGTATGCTTAACATAGGCTAAGGTACCTACCCAGTTACATTATATTGAGTGCTACAAAAAATGGTGCTTACCGCACACCAAATTGTCAACGGAAAAAACAATGTTTCTTTTTGTGGAGCAGAATGGCTTACCGAATTTGATAGGCATATTGGAATGACTAAGGAGAATGGAGAATCATAGGTTAGGTCTAGTACGTGAGTAAAGCACAGAAATTGTTTGGTAGGGCTACTGCTACAGTGCTAGCCAAGGATATGACGATTATTTTTATATATCGTTAGGCTTAGTCTGTTAGTGTTAGGGTATATATCTTCAAAAGCTTTCGCAGTCTAACGTAAGGTCATTGATTCAGGGATAATTCTGTGGGATAGCCTAGGCCTTATGCTAGTACAAGGATCAATCCTCATTTGATGTAGTCTTGTTAACGACTGACATATTCAACTATTAAAGTCTCACTCTCAGTTATGTGTTTGCCAAATTTAAACTTCAACCATTCCAGCTTACTGCACTAAAAGTTCAGCGAAAATGACACCGTTTTATGCAATTTTCATATAAATATTCAATATTTTTATTGAGTTATCTATAATCAAAATTTTTGAGCTGAATAAAATTCGCCAGATTTATTTAAAAGTCTGTATATTCTACAAACTTCATTCAAAATTGCAAGCCCCGCCCTAAAGACCATGCGCCAATCAAATCTCTCTTCTTTGTTTACGACTGTTAGGCCTCTGGGCTTACTTTCACTTTCGTGGCTAGCCTGTCTTAGGTTCCTGCTCTTTAATGTTTCTCTCAGCCTTACTGATGTAGCTTGCAAAATTGTGTCATTTACTTCCATTGCAATGAAAAAATAGGTTTCAGACGTTTCCTCCGTGGAGTTGTAAAAAGTGGACGATACAAGTATAGGGCTGCCTTAAAATCTTAATCGAGCCGCATGTGTCGACTATTTTTTACATTTGTGCAATGAACATGCTGAGATGGGCGGTCGCAGTGATTTTACGGTAAATCATTCACGCCATAAGGGCAACAGAAATTTCTTTCTTTTGATTGCGACAGCTTTTCTCGATTAAACCCACCTCGTCAGAGTGCATTCAGAATAAGAAACATTGAATCTACTTCGGAAGTTTTTTTTCCCTGGAAATTCATCAGCAAACACGTATTGAGACTTTACGAGACTCAACTAAATCAGTTAATAGTGCAGTATTTTTATACTTGCATTTCTCTTCAGGTACTCGTTTTACTTTACATTGATTTCTGACATTCACAGCATATGCAGAGCCTATAACATTTCACAGATGCTATGTAAGGGAGTTCTATACCATACAGTAGTATGTATTGCATGATGTCTAGGCCAGCATATGGTAACTAGTCTACAGCAAAATTTCCCAGTACGGAATTCGATAGTAATTTTGATATTAGTTACAGGTTTCCTTGTTCGATTTTTGTCATGCACATTATGGACATACTGTATCACTATAGGCATCCGTTGTGCACAAGCCATTGTGTTGTCAGGGGTCATAGATAAGTATTGTGTGTTCCTGAAGAGGTATTTTGAAGTGCATGTTTTCATGGAGGACTGAAATGATGCAAGTTTTTCCAAACGGAAGCAAGCACTTCTAAGACGTTGCGTCTCGTGGATGCATCTTTTTAAGTCCTATTAACAAATTTACTGATATTAACATGATCCATTCATATAGTAGCAGTAAGGACTAGACGAATAGCGTGCAGAGTAATAGCACATTACTATTCTCACTAAAAAACAACTGTCACAAGTTTTGGATTGAATACCCTAAATTGTCTTTTAAAATTAGAAATATACTTGCTTATATATAAATATAAATATAATATATAAATCTGTCGCAACTCTATAGCAGTAGCAGTAAACTTGTAGGCGTTTGCATTGCCAGGATATCATGGAAGAAGCTTACAACAAATAAATAACCAATAATGGAATGTGAAGAAAACCTTGTCATTTGCTAAATGTGCAGATCATGCAAATCTGAAACTTCATTCCCATGTCCTCAGTAGGCCTAGGCTAGCAGACATAGGTTCAAATAATTCTTTTCGGCTTATGCATACTAACACCTCTGTGTATAGAATGTAGTAGCAAGATAGATAATACAAGGGCATACTTAACGCTAATCGTCAAATTGCTTTTTGAGTCAAAATCTCCTTGCATCTGGAAGAAATATCTTGCCAACAGATTTTTTATGATATTTAGGCGTATATATAGCATTTCTACAATTTTCCATACAGAGTAAAACAGAAGCACACGTGGAAGTTGGATTTCTCAAGATACGAATTGCAAATACTGAGCTGTGGTTAAACGCCTAAAAGACTTCACAAAATTTTCAATGTCCCATGTAAACTTTTAAACTGACATGCAAGTTCTTGTGCTTGAAATGATAATCACCAGTATAGGCAGTAATCAATGGTTGATCAAATGACTGAAAATAGGTGATATTATAACACAACTTCTTTATCACAGTTGGAAGTTGGAACAGTATGATTTAGTGTGGCCATTTTTTAATGTAGTTTCACTTTCAGTCAAATGCATCAGCTACACACAACTACTAGAAGAATTGCACACACCTTTGTGATTTCATTGCCGAACGTGCACAGTGCTCAGAAATGTCAGTTCCAGGGTATGAAATACTTTTATTGAGCGCACTAGAAAAATACCTATTTTGATATTCCTAGGCAATTTTAACTGAATCAGAAACCATGTTGAATTGATGGCCAAGTACAGAGATATTTCCAATTGGCATTGAGCATCAGCAATGTTTTGACGATGTTTATTTTTGTTTCAGTAACTGGCTTACTATTCTGTCACTGTATGCTGAGATAAAAATCCTAATAGGGGCCTAGGCCTATATGTTGAATTTCCAGTCATGACCGTGGTAATATTCCGATTGTCGTTAAGCAAGTTTTGCCATGTTTATTTTTGTTCGCTATATAATCTACCTTAGCAGTGTAGGCTAGCCCCCTAGTTCCTGGGACTACTTTACTAGCATAGATCCTAACTTAGGCCTAGGCTACAATTACAAACCGTAGGCTATACCAAAATATACAAACTGAAAAAAGTACCGGAGTTCTTACGCAATTAACTTTCGGCCATGAAAAACTCATGACAACTTCTTCACAAAGATAGTTTGAGTTTGCATACCAATGTCGTGGAAACGTGTAACGTTAGAAGGAAAGATTGCACAAAACGTTTTTGCTAGGCCAACTTGACAATCCGACCTAGAAAGAACAGGTCCTTGCTGAACTCAAAATATATCAGTGTGTTTTGAATTTCCTGACAGACCAGGCGAGGTCCGCTCGCACAGTGTTTTCGAAGTCAACGTACCAAGTATTGAGTGCTTGCACACTATTCAAAACAACCGACCTTCTACTGCGATCTCGAAACTTTGAACCAACTTCCAGTCTACCTTGTGGAACGCTGAGAAACGCAATAGACGAAGTTCATGTTTAGTGATGGCTACTGTATAGTTTGTTTCGACGCTTTGCAAGGTTACACAAATATTTAATTCCTATGAAGTTATTCGTAAACATGAACGACAATTGATTGATTTAGCATAAATTTGAATTTCCCAGCAGATATAGTAAACACAACTGAAACCGAAACAAAGTCAATTTTCAAGAGATTAGAATCGGTCCTACTCAGTGGCGATGTAGCAGTATATTCCGTCTCCCTGTACAAAGTGTCCTGTCGGTCATTTTGTACAGCGACATTCTGTCCGGCCGGATACAATATATACTTTCTGAAGAGGTTAGTGCAGATATCCATTTTCGAATTGCTGAAGAAGCAGGGCGAACAAATGGCTGCCCAGCAGACCCAAATCCAGCAACTAATAGAAAGATGAAGGCCAATGAGAATGTCAAATAGAAACGTGCAGGCCCAAGACTTTGTTTTAAATGTAAGTCCCCAATCACCTGAAGAGAGACCCCCCCCCCTCTCCCCCAGAGAACAACCAGTTCGGCAATACCGGACCCCTTCATCAACACCATTAAACTAGCTATGCCTGGCAGGCTCATCGACGTATGCTGTCAATGAGGCAAGGGCAGCGCTAGAAAACCTAAATTGAGAGCCTCATTCATTTGGTATAGTTTTTCAAACATCCCAAGAGGTTTTTAGCACAAATAAGAGATTTTTGAAGACAGGGAGTAGATATTCTCTGAGGAGTGTGTAAATGATTTCTTAAAAACAAGGGGGGGGGGGGAGAGGGTAACACCATGAATTTGCTTTGCCAAAAATTGCTAAACACAGGTGTTGCAGCACCGGAAGAGAAGTAGCAGTGGTTCAGTCGTTGGTATGTGCGGTAGGGTGGATTTGGTCTCTGGCTGGAAGTCGGGCTAATGCTGTCCCTGTGAATCATTTGTGGTTATTTGAGAGTTTCACTACTTTATTTTTTGTTGACTGCTTTTAATGTATACCACACAACTTAGTTTTTCTACTTAAAAGTTGAAGACATTATAGTACAGTAGAGTTAGTGTGTCTTCAGTTTGGTCACAGTATGTGCAAATGAGTAGGGCTCACTGTATTTGATATCCTAAGAGGAGGTGTGTGTAAAAAGTGAGTGGTGTTCAAAGTAAACAGTGCCCTCTATAACAAACACTTATCTTAAAACCTCCTTTGATTGTTGCTGCGTGTCTACATTTACTTCAACTTAGTGGATTCAGTCACATGACCTAGTTAGACAGTTCTATTCTGTTGCTCATGTGTCTACTAACACCAAACTATGCACACAGCTTTGTGAACAACCCTTTGAAATTACACTGTTTGGATACAGTGGTGGAGCGTCCATACAGTCAGGGGGGGGGGGGAGCGAATGCCCCCCTGACGGACTCAAATGGACTGCTGGCGCCCTTTTCAGCTTTTAACCACTTTTAACTTATTCGCGATTATTGACTTTTTTATTGCGCTCTCATCTACCTATTGACATTTTCACATTTTGTTAGCGATGGCACCTATTTATTCTTCGTTTATCTGCAAATTAGCAAGGCCTGGAAAGGGTAATTTCCGGCGATCTAGGGAGTATCTTTACTCAAAAAATGTCTGTTCGCTCCGCGCCAACCTGTGGTGGCGCTCCGCTTAGATTGTGTCGAAAGCGCCCCTACGGACCATTCTCGACCCCCCTGACCAATACCCCTAGCTCCGCCACTGCTTGCGCTGATATATAATCGTTGCACTGATTCATATGATAGGCAGTCTAGTGATCATTTTTAATAACAAGTTATAACGGTTTATAATAATCAGGAAATAATACAAGAAACTTAACTGTGGATTTAACAGACTGATTCAGGCCTAATAAAGCCCTCAAGTATGAAAAGTCTCTCATGAATACAGTTGCCGCGGTATATTATAGAGTAAAAAGCCACGGAAACATATAAATGTATTTTAATGGGTTGCTTAGTGGTAATTTGGTCTCGAAAGTTTCAGAAAACAAGTAATTATTTTGATAGTGCGATAATACTATACCAATTTTGGGCGAATTAATAATTCGTATATCGATCATACGATTATATTTTGACTTAAATTTACCCTCTAACTAGCTCATTCCACTGACTCTCATTAAACTTCGTTGCCATACTCGATTTTGGGAACGATGTTCACCACACACAGCGGCTAGCTGAGTCTCGAAGGGACCAACAGCAAGTACACCCTACGTACACTGTAATTGACGCTCTATGTGTAAAGTACATACAATACTCGGATATCAATCTGATCAGGGTGCAAGAAGTTCTCACCCAGTCTTTGGGGGTTAATGGACGCTTATGTCAGCCAACATTGTCAAAATTCAGGAAAATAAGGATTCTCGCTCGATAAACACAGTGCATCGACCGATTATAGCAGGCTGATCACTGATTATGCAATTTAGCTCTTACCAAAAGAAGTTTTATTATTTCGTAATTACGAATTATTAAATCGTAATTACGAATTATTATTTCGTAATTACGAATTATTAATTTGTAATAACGCATTTTTTAATTCGTAATTACGTATTAAAAATATTTTTTGTTTGGCACTTTCGTTAATTTGTAATCAGGTGAAACTGCCGGGGAACTTTTTTTTTTACATTCATTAGGTGTAATCTTTTACACTCACTCGAGGAATACTGACCACTCCTCCAAGCTCACGATGGCACAATCCAAAGACTGTACACACCCTTTTTAACCTCACACAAACATTCTCAAGGATTTATTTGCAAAACTTTCCTTTTAGACCTAATTTATTGTATAAAAAGGCATCAGAATACAACATTTGACCTCGAATTTTATGCATGGGGAAATTCCCAACAACCCCACCCCCTTACATGAGATTCAGTTGCAATAACCCCAGGACCAGAGCTAGACTGCTGACATCCTCACATTCCTGTGGCCACCTCCATCCCAACCCCTACCCATGGTTACACCACTGCTCAGGCCCCTGCACACATCTCCTTTATAAAATGCGGGATCTGCCTCTGGCCCTTCCATTATGGTTCGTGGGGTGGGGGAAGGGGGCTGCTAGTCTTGGTGGGTCATGTAGTTTTGTTCCTGTTTTTGAGGAAATTTGTTTGAAATATCTAGTTTCGTCTGACATCATTACTGAACATTTCAAGCTGTCAGTTTTAGAAATAACAAAGAGAAGTTTCAATTACGTTGCCCAATTCTGACAAAACTAAAGAGATGACTTTTTTCCCCTCACTTTTTGCAACATATCCATTCAACAAAAACATTATTCACAGTTATGGACGATTTATGGCCCTTTACCAGAATAACCCTGTATATTTGGTTCTGAGCATACCAGCTTAGTAAACTTTTAGCGACTAAACAATTTAATTTCTTCGCATCACTTTCTGAAGGTATAGTGGTTCCGTTTAACTTCAGCTTGACATTACAGAGCTGCACATGCCCAATGGAACTCCAATCCCAAGCTAGCACAAGACTTTGTAAAACCATTCAAACCAATAGCGTTACTACCTAAGTTAACCATGTCTCCCCCCCCCCCCTCACTTCACCATCCCTATATTTGTTTTTCCCTCTTCCTCTGAGAATCAACTTTAGGGAAGGTAACACAAGTTTACTCAGTGGCTTCCTTTCTCATACCAAAACATATTTTTAATATTAATATGTTGTGGTAGTAATCCCACCCAGTTAGGTTAAATTTTCTAAATACTAATTCTAAATAATTCTTCAAAGCAGTTGTACTGATAGTATGAATAACCTAAGGCTATTTCCCTGTCAGATAAAGGTCAGGAACTATTTCATACTGTCAGTACGAGTGCTTTGAAGCATGATATGAGAGGACAGTATAGAGTGGTAATAGCATTGAAAAATTGTCCCAACTGGCTGTAATAATCATGTTTATGCAATTGATACCGAATCGCCTGAGATGTGGTAAAAGAAACAAATTAATACAATGAAATCACGAAAGGGGAAGACCAGAATGCCAACATAAGAAATGTGACTAGAAGAAATATTCTAATTCAGATATATTTTACATCACACATTCTCTCTATATCCATAGTGATATTATACAGCCAGCCTCCTCCCTATTCAACCCCAACAATCCCTTCTCCCATAAATAAATCGACAATGATCAGAAATGTGATTTGTTAACAAACAACCAAAAATTGCATCTTCCGATGTAAGGAAAAAGGTCAAATGCAAACAGTCGCTGCCCCAGGGCAATAGCACGGAATATGTTTTAGTAGAATTCAGCGTTCCCGGTGCTTCACATTCTCCGATTCAAGTACCCACAATGCATCGCTTCATGGACGACATGACAATTTACTGTCGGCGTCCGACCTTCAAAGACCGGCGGGAAAAAACTTGTGCAGTGCACCACACGTTAGGATATCACACTTTATGCAAATTCCCAGTGACTGAGATCTAATGAATATTCATTTCCCTCCTGCCATCGATGGACAGTGATGTCACCTTGATTATCTGTAACCAGACTCAAAAGCAACGTGGATCTTGAGGAAGACGTCACAGTGGAAAGCGTTCATGAGGTCTTGCGTTGCCTCTTTGACAATTCTACCCATGCGCTTTTCAATCATGCCCTGGAATAAGAGGAAAAAAGGCAAATTTAATTTACTGAAACAATCAGATCTCCGCTGTAGAAGTAACGCTAGACATAATATCCATAATCCAATCAGACATAAAAGGAAGGTAAGATACACCTGTGATGTCGTATCCCAGAGAAAAAAATAGAAAATGAATGCACAAACTTTTAAAGGTAATTACTTTCTATGAATAACCATGTTCAGTCTGTCTTTCAAATTCAGAAAATGTTTTACCTTTGTTTAGCAAAGAAATACGTACACAGTTCAGTCGCTCTGTTTACTACTTACCACATGAGATTTCTTGCTGCACACAATTTTGTGATAAATCTGTAATTCTTCATTCTCACCAATCTGCCATAATTCATTGACCTGATGCAAAGAAAGTTGGAAAGAAGATAAATATAAAAGGAGAGAAAATGTGGACAAATATGTTCATTATGGAAGCGTACTGCTGCCATACACACAAAAGGTAAAAAAAAAACTTTTGAAATTAGGAAAAAAGTACTTTTAGAAATTAGAAACAAAATTTGCCATATTATGAAGAGCCTTTTTGAACTTACAAAAACCTTGCCAAGTCACAGAATGTTCTTCAAAATTACGAAAGACCTCTTCACAAATAGGAAAATATTTTAGAAAAATAATAGTTTCGAATCTGTTCCTGTTCCAAAATAAATCTCGCTCTTTTGGACCATGTTTGTAACTTTACTCAGTCTTACAAAGGGGACTTGTTACAAGTCTTTCGCTTCCTTTCCCGCAGCCACACCCGACCGCTGCTGTAGAAGTAACGCTAGACATAATATCCAATCAGAGGTAGAATGAAGGTAAGATACACCTGTGATGTCGTCTATCAGGGTACAAAGATAATGAGATAATATGTCAGTAGTGGAGGATGAAGGATTGCAGATAATCTGTGCAGTGGTGAAGCCATGATATGATCAAAAGTGTGCAGCATTAACCCTGAAAATGTTTTGACTGCTTTACATATTAACAAGTATGCCCACACAATTTAGAAAACGTCTTCATGGGTCGGAAGCGGATAAAAATAACACACTCATTCCAAGAAAAGACATTACTTTAAACTTAGAAGTGTAGGACTTCAGTTAATGTCAGGATGAGGGTGGGGGGGGGGG
>JAAAKB020003540.1:0-15349 GCA_010014835.2 Apostichopus leukothele
ATGTAACAAAACCACCAAGGGGAAGGATCTGTCAGAAACGGGATTTGAAAATGGCATTTGTGAATTAATCTCTGACTAAGTACTGTATTAGTGCAAAGAGCTTAGAACGTGGACCTGATGTCAGTCCAATATTGCATCTGTGTACTGTAGACTATAATGAACCAGTAGTGATCAGACACAAAATGCAATATTTCTAACCTTCAAGCTCATCATGTTTTGTAAGTAGGCTAATTCTTCCTCAGGTTTGACGGTCCTTTCCTCATCTCTATGGTCCTGCTCCTCAGTGTGAGTCAGCAAAAGATATGTTTTCTTATTTGTTTACTCCCCTCCCCCCCCCCCCCAGCTCATCAGGCTAAGTATCTCTTCTGTTTTAGCCAGTCTTTGGTCCTATTTTGTCAATCCTTCATTCGTTTTGGCAATTGTAACTTCTCCATTTTCTGGCTAATTTTAACCTTCCCTTTTCCTTACCCAGTTTATTCTCACCACTTGCTCAACCAACTTTCAACATCTCTTAAATGCCCTTTATCTTTTTTCTCCCCCCAACCCCCTGCGCACTTCCATTAATCAGACGCGTAACAGAAACTATCCCAATATGAAGTTTATGTTTTATCATCTTTAAATTTGCTGTATTTTATTCATTATTCTGCAATATCCATAATTCCCCGAAGATCCGAATCTGGAATTCACTTCATGATAATATATATAGACTTTTATGAACTCTTCAGGTAAAAATGTGTAAACAAAAACTATTTATGTCATCTCAGATATGTCCAACTTAACTTTCAATCATTATTTTGTAAGGTAAACAATGAGTGATTGATCTCATTATGTTGATTTCCATAGGATTATATCAGAAGATTATATCAGAAGATTGTATCAAATAAATTTACATTGGGCTGAAAATGTAGACAAAAAAAAACAACAATAAACGAACAAACAAGCAAAAATGTAAAAGGAAAGGTCTACACATTATCCTTCCTTATTAGCGCCTCATTATTTGTCAGTTTCGAAAACGGTTTCTTTCCTGTAACTCATGTTCTCTGCAAATTACAGAATCTTTTCATCAAACTTAATTCCGGTGCTGTAAATATCAAAAAAGAAGAAAAAGAAAAATACACAGAAAGCAAGTTGTTTTGAAAATTTTAATTAGTCAATCAGAGTGTAATTAGAAAGAAAACTAAAAATACCACTCAGCAACTCCGAGTCAACACTTAAAGTGAGCTTTAAGCTCTGTTAATTGATTTGAGACTCATTATAGAAAGTTTCCGTGACAGGTCTGAGCTGGTCAAGTACGAGACACTTTGCGCCGAGCTGAAGATGAAGTTGAGGATGCAAGAGACCGGTTCGTTGATGAAGAGGAGGGACCGCGATATCGACGATGGCCTCTGCATCCAGTGCGCAAGAGAACAGGCCGTCGTAGCACCGTCGACGGTCGACGCTCAGAGACTGCCGCACGAAATTGTCACTGTGACTCGGTATGATATAAAAAGGATTTTCATGTATCTAGGAAATGTAGTTTGGGCTTTGAAATAGATTATGTCAAGATATAATCGGTTTGAAGTATGAACGGAAGTGTATTCCCCCTCCGAGAGGCTTCCTAGTGAATGAGAAGTTTGCTTTTTTTCCTTTATCAGTTTTGATTCTATTTCTGCTGCCCTGTGCCTCAGTTTGATACTTGAACCAGATAAAGTAAAGTTGATCTTACTGGAGGTACTGTAATTCAATCACTTATCCATACAGTGAGCATTGGGAATTGTGTTTACTTGATATGGGTCAGAGGCCAACCAACTTTGTATTATTGTTGTGTTGGATGCAATTTGTTTATAGGTTTGTACCCACTCCATAGTGAAGTATCTGTGGTGTTCAAAATAAATCATTGTTTTTGTTTCTTGGCTTTGTGCACTGGATAGTAAAGGTCAAGAGCAGCACTCAGAAAATATCTTAGTGATTCAAGGGGTGACAGGGTCACCAAAAATGTCAGATGGTGGACCTCTAATTGATAGAACGACCCACCCACACGAACAGTTTAATGCAGCTGGAATAAAGATTGGGATTCTATATCATTTATCTGATACTGCCCGGATTACATCTGTTTGGCAAAAACAAAGAGAAAAGTGTTGTTTTCAGTGTGTCATGTATGCTTTTGGAACTGTAGGTCCACCCTGTTATTTAAAATGCAGGTATTTAAAGTGAAGAATGAAAAGAAACCAACTAGTTACAGTAAATCCGAACATCTTTTGAAGGAGTTACTGTATGAAATTCATGTTTCAGTGTGCAATCCGAATATATTAAAAGGCTGTATCATGTCGTCTGAAAAACCCCTTGTGTACAGTACATTAATTCTCGTTAATACATTAATTCTCGTTAATGCACTGTTTGCAAAGGCTCTGTGTCTATCTGACTGACAAACTAACCACTGACATGGTTAAATAGGGATGGCCTCCAGCTACAATAAACAACCAGATGATGTTAAGAATCAGTTGATAAAGCACAAGTCATGTAATCATGATGTATTTAGATCAATCCTGTCTTGCCGAACTGAACATTAGTAGACATTAGTAGCAAACACATCTGCCTCATTCAAATTTTGTTTCCTTTTTAGAAATTGTCAAAAAAAAAAAAAAAAAAATTGTCTTAAGTGGATGTGACAATTTGTTTTGCCAATATTCTGTTCTCTTTTGCCTAAAGCCTTAATATTTGTTTTGGCTAAGAAAGAAAAAGGAAAGAAAACCAAGGTTGATTGTGTGGTACTACAGCAGGATGGCAAGGACTGACAAAATATTAATGAGAATTAAATTTCCTCTCTGATATAATACTTCATTTTATGGCTCCACAGGCGATCCATTCTTACGATTCGATGGGTGCTGGATAGGTTCACTTTTGTTGATGTGAACCTGTAGGGATTAACCCTGGCAGTAGAAGTTAATGGGCATTATTTACATGAACTGATTTTTATATTGCTGGTATAGCCTCACTAAATTTGAAATAATTTGTCATGAATTTTGGTCATAAAGTTGCCAGAGGATGTTAAAGCAGACCTTTTTTTGAGATGAGGTTTGGTTACACTGATGGTTACCATTGGTTTATCATTTGATACTGAAATCCCTGAACAGGTTAGCTTGGGTAATCAAGTTTTGTTTAAAAAAAAAAGGAATAAAATGTATCTAACCAAGTAAAGTTAGTTGACAGTTTGTAAATTTGCCAGACTTGACTTTGATCAATACTAACAGCATAAATGATGTCCGCATCACAAAATGTTTTATTATCGAGAGAAATTTCTCTGATATCAAAAATGAATGCACCGTATACTTGAAAAAGTTCATCAGATTAGCGAAATTCAAGCTCAATGGCCATGCTAATTTTTGAATTAGACTCTGTAGACGTTGTGAATTCAATGAATCAAAGCAAAGAGCTGCTTTAACTTGTATTTTGAAGTTCCATGAAGTTTTGTAGTTGTTGTATCTGATGACATTGGAAACTTTATAGGCATTGTGAGTGTGCCTCTCACATACGATCAGATCTACCAAAGGATGTCAATCAAATATAAGGGACTTTTTCAGAAACTGCTGGAGATTTTTTTTTGAGGGGGTGTGAGTGTTTTTTCCCCAATCAGCCACTCTAATCATTAATGTTTTAATAAAATTTGTCAACTCAATCAATGATAATTTGTGACGTTTCTGAACCTGAACTAGAAAACGAATGAATGTGGAATTATGAACGATTCCCCAGTGGACAAGTATTCCAAGTTAAGAAAAAAAAATTTAAGAACAATAATGTTCTAATTTTTTCAGCAGCTGTTTCTTTCCTTCTTTCTTTTAATAGTAAAACTAGAACTAAGTCTTACACTGTGCCTTAATTGTCAAAAAGAGTTTTTTCTATAAATTTTTTTTTTTAAATGGAAAAAAAAGAAGAAGCAAGAAATGAAAATGGCAGAAACGACACGTTTTAATTGCGGAAGTTACACACAGTTTGCTCTGAAGTGGATGAATTGCATTCCTTGCAGAAAGGGATGGATTATGAGTCCCTCGATGAATAATGAGAAGGAGGAGGGATAAGGGAAGCTACTTTGTTTATGAAATAGAGGTTAATGTCAAAGAGGATGGCTATCTTTTCAGGTTGGGCAGTGGAAGGTCAATAAACAGGCAAATTGAAATATTAGCATAGACACAGTGTGTAGTCAGAATATTTTCCTTCATAATGTATCCTTGCCTCCAAACTGCATTGGATGGTTTGATTGGTAATATTTATGAATGAACTCTTGAAATTTGTACACAGTTTATACAAGGGGAATGAGGGGAAAGTTTCAGTGCAGTACTACAGTAACTAAAATGCTTTCTCTATTATCTTTTACATATTTTTCATGATTTTGGTAAATTTCCCAAAAATTCTATGTTGATTATTGTATTAACAAATCTAAGTTATTACTCATCCGCCCCACCCCACCCCCTCTTCTATTAACTATAATCCTTCATTTGATAAGAAATAGTATGTCTTGCACTTTATTAGGAATATCACAATGATTTCACGATTATGCCCTTACCCACTATTGGTAGGCTTGTTGATTCATTCTTGGCTACAGTATAGCATCTCCTGGATTTATCAGCAACAAGTGATCTTTTAAACAGTTGCCAATTTACATCTGACTCTTTCAACTATTTCATTTCCTTGTCATCCTCTGAGATCGTCATTAACCTGGAGAAATGCTATGTGGTGTTAGAAGAGTTCCAGTTAATATACAAGTGTGGTCTTTCTGACATTTTACAGTACAGTAGTTTGGCTAATAAATCTCTTCTAAATTCATTCCCGATGCAAATATCGGAATGACCGCTGGCGATTGCTTCACAACGTTTAAGATGTAGTAGATAATCTGGGTAATTGATCTAAATAAAACTTTGTGGTCGTATGATATAACTCCATAATGATTTTCTCTTATTGCTACGAGGGACATGTTTAGGGTGGAAGGAGAATGCAGAGGAAAGACACAGCGATGTTTAATTTAAATAAGATCATTTGAATGAATTTGATTAAAACAATAAACTTTAATGACTTCCTTTATCTTGAGGTCAGTAATCAGTTGTTCGGATCAACTCGGAAGATATTTCTCTTTTTGTTTTTGTAGAGATCGAGATGAATTGGTGGAAAGTCTCACCGCTGTCAGAGCGAGAGTGGTCGAGATGCAAGAGAAAGAAGCGGATGCCTACCATCAGGTACAACAAGGTATACTCTTGGTGGAGCAGGCACAGCTGGAGAGAACAGAGGTACGATTGATATCATAAAACATTGAGGTACAAAGCTTACAAAAATCTGAAGCAAAAAGAAAATGAAAAAACAGAGGACATTGTGTGGTTTCTGTGAAGGTTGTTTGTGTTATTGGTGTACTTCAGTGTCAATAATTTGCAAAGAAAAGAGAGATCGAGATATATTCAAATGAGGTGGATTTGATTGGGTGAGGTGTAACTGGGGAGTACTCAAGGACGAGTACAATGGAATGGAAGTAAAAAAGAAGTAAAAAATAATTAGCTTAGGTTCTCAAGGGAAGGGGTGTGCTTTATTTGGAAGTGTAGGGGAGCAACATCCCATCAAAATGGGGAAATTTGACATTGAATGATAGGATAAATTGGTGTAATTCTAGATTGGTACCATAGTTTCCAGTAAATTTTAAATTTTCTCCATATTTGCATTCTATAACAGGTTATTGTATTGTTCACCAATTGTTAATGAATGTGGAAAAATGGTTTGAGTTTTAAAATTACTTTAATATCTGGTGTTTTCTTGATGTCACATTAATATGGTTTGTTCCTTGGTGTTTATCCAACTTTCATATTCTTTAGTCTGCAACAATGGTAACTGTGATGTTATATCAGTCACCAAACTAACTGCTGTAATGAGTTCATCGTGAACATGTCTCCCCTTTGTGTCATTTCAATTGGTAAAGAAAAAAAAAAATCAAGATTATACTACTCTTTGTGTATATTTAGTTCAAAGTCATCTTTTGCCATAGTCTTTTGAAAAGTCATGTTGAATTTTCTTGTATCAAAAGTTGTCTTCCTTTCAATTGTTTGGCTCTTCATTATATTTGGATTTGGATCAAACTTGTCAAATGACTTTTCCACTCCTGTTTAACTTTGCTTTATGAAAGGCATTAATAGAGAAAGAGCAACTGAAGGAGGGCCTTGTCAAAGCAGAACAAAGACTCAGTCAACAAATAGCAGATACTCAACAGAAACTGGACCGGGAGAGAAACCTGACCAGACAGGAGTGTCAACAGGAAATCATAGCCTTAAATGAAAAGGTTGGTCAGTGTTGGTTGAGTTTATGGTACACCATGCTAAATAACTCTCCGAGTCCTGTTTCGCTCTATTTGGGCAAATCTGGTTAACGTAGTGACTTTTAACAGCAGTTTGTGTAATACACAAGTGATTTATGCCAAGATGGAATCCTCTTCTAATTTCGTCTGACTCCTCTTTTTCCACTTCTGCTTCATCCTTCTTCCTCTTTAACTTTTGCTTCCTCCACCTCCACCTCCCCTTACCCTTTTCATCCTATGATTCCTCTTTCATTTTGGCCTCCTCTGCCATTTCCAAGTCCTTCTCCTCCTCTTAATCTTTCAGTTCCTCTCTTCCTCTCCTGTCTTTATATCTGTGTTCTTTTTTGCAGTTCTGCCTCTTCCGTTTTCTCCATCTCTTTCTTCTTTCTCCTCCTACTCTATCAATCCATCCTATCTCTTCCTCAGTTGCCTCATCTCCCATCTCTGCTTCCTCTTCTACTCCCTACTCTTTTCTGCTCCTCCTACACTTTAACTTCCTACTCTCTCTCTTCCTCTTGTCTCTTCTTCTGATACATCTTCCATTTCTGCCTCTTCCTTTTTCTCTTCCTCTTCTTAATCGTCTTCCTCTTTCCTTGCTCCTCTCTCTTCCTTTTTCATCTCCTTCTTCTTCCATTCTGCTTTCTCTTTCACTTCATCCTGTTCCTCTTTTCTCTCTTCCTCCTCCTACTCTTCTATTTTCCTTAACCTATTCCTGCTCCTCTTCCTTCTCCACTTCGTCTGAACTCTTCCTCGATCTTCTTCCACATGCTCTATCCCCTTTCTCTTTACCATTCTTCTTCTTATTTCCCTCTTCTTGAAGACACATTGCAACCACAATTCATAAATGAATGACCTGAACCTCCTTTGAGGCTTTTAACTTTAGTTCATTGAGATTTGGCATATAACTTCTGAAAAAAAATTCTGAATATTTAATCTCTACGAACTATATGCTGGCAATTTTCATGTACTGAATAACGTAACTATCCTTTCCAATAATCATGCACATTACATGGCAGTGATGCAACATCTAGTATGTTTTAGTTTGGGGTTCCTTCAACATCTAGAGATATAACTTTTTATTTAGGCCTACTTCAGGAACAGGTCAATAACTCCATAGAATTGATCTTACTTCCGTTCATCATTTTCACTGTTATAGCTCAATTTGAATATTAAACGAACAATTTATGCAAAATACCACAAATTACCCCTGAAGCACTTTCTTTTGTTCGGTATAAAATATGCTGATTTGTTGAATTCATTAACTTAATAACTTTATTTTGTTTTCTAAATCACTGTCAGACTGTGACATTATCTTCATTTATTATAGTAATGTTGGTGTTTTAGCAATTTTCAAAACCATTTTTGGTGTAAATTTTCACAATATTGAAGTCCATTAGCTATGAAAGTAGTCATTTATGAAATTTCGAAAATTTAAGTTTTTGATATGCTTTTGTATGTGGTTTTATACAAATATGACAAAAAAACATTTTTAGAGCCAAGAGATATCAGTGATTTCTTGTTAATTGAGTACTTGCTGTTTATTAAACATTCATTTAGTGAACACTCTAAGTGAGTGTTTTTTAATATATTTAAATCAACCCTTATTTTAAGTGTTATTTTCTGTGTACAGTTTTATGGAAAATTATGGGAAATTTAGAACTAAATGCAGAGATACTGCTTTAAGGCTTCATTTTAATTATTTTGGAAAAGTGATCTGAAAAATATTATATATGAAATCCCTAGCAATGCCTTGCATAGTTGATATTTTGAATGATTGCGTCCATTGTAGATTAACCAACTGCATAACGAGGCAGCCGGTACACAAGTCAAGTTAGAGAGGATTACTAGAGACAAAGAACTCATCCTCTCGGAGCTGGAGGCAACAAAGTCACAGTTGAAAGAGCAGGAATCTGAAATGGATAAGGTATTCATCATTATTTTTATGAGTTGAAAAAACTAAGCCCATAAAATTGTAGAATAAAAATTGATAAGAAACAATAAATGAAAAAGTGGAAGAAATCAATCATTTAGGGTTAAGTTTGTGAACTACATGGAAGAAATTAAAGAATTATTGGTCACAAAGTTTAACAGGTAGACTGTTGCATGATTTTCAGTCACACATGAGTGGGTGAGTGAGTGAAATGGCAATGTTAGGCAAAAACAGAAAGCTTGATTAACCTCAAATCTGTACCTGCGTCTAGAGAAAAGCAAAAGACAAATTATTCTGGGTGTGAGAATGTCAGCATTGACTTGCAGATAGAAAAAAAGGTTTGTGAAATAAAGGAGGGGTGTTTTTGATAAATAAAAATCCATTATTCCAGTTGTGAGCCAGCTATCCATGGTAGGTTTCAGCTGCATCTTTTTGCTGATCTTTGAGGGGGAAATCACAACTCATTTTTCAATGAAGAATGGTCTGTGTTGTGGCAATACTCGTCCTTTTGTGAGCTATATTCCCTTCTCCGGTGCTCAAGTTTATTGATGTAACTCTAAAATGTTTATGCATTTCATGATCTGCTATCATTAGTAGAAGTGATTAAGAACTTTGAAAGATTAAGAAGTTTGAAAGCACCCTTGCAGCAAGTAGCTATGATGTCATAGATGAATTTGTTTTGCATTCAAAATTGTCAGTTTTCAGTTTTCTACTTCAAAATTGGATTCACTACAACAACACTGCATTCGTTGGTCTCTCACAACCTTACAACCTCATTTAGAAGTTTTTAAAACCCCTACCCTGTTTCAATGTCAAACACCATAGAACAAAAATAAGGCAAACAAAATCACTCCCATGGACACAATTTTTTTTTTTATTAATTCCCAGTATTCAGATGGTGCTCAATACACCACTGCAACTGCCAAAGTCCAGCGAGACACGGCGTTCAGACAGATGGAGAGGATACGCAGTTCCCTGGAGCTTGAACTTCAAACAAAGGAACAGGTAGCTGTCACAGATGATTAATCTTTTGGCCTTTCTTTATTTAATTCGTAACATAAGTAAATCAAAATTTGAAAAATTGATGCAGGATATATAAACATTTGAAAAGAGCAGAGAGTTGTCTAGCTAGAACAGAATTCTAAACAGCGGCAAACGTTCTTTGCTCTAACGACTGAGTCATGTAACAATTCAATAATTAGTGGTATCCAGTCGATTCTTTGCCAAAGGAGGGGGAAGAGAGGGAGTGTGTGGAATGCAGAGGCCACATTACTTTGTGTCTTGTGGAACCAGAGATCACATTCAGGTATCATTAAACATTCCATAAAACAACAGGAAAGGTATGTCACAATAACGTTGGATTTCTGTGAAAAATATGATTGTACTTGATACTCAGTATTGCCATCTACCTTACAAATAAGAGCTGAAATCTGTGATCTTTTTTTAGGAACTCACTTTATTCTTGGACAAATTTAAACTCACTTCCTCTACATTAGTCAGATAGTGGAATTTTGAGCAAGTTATAAGGCAAGGAATTAGAAAGACTACAGGCTTTGTTCTGTTATAAAGGAAATCTAATCCTCTAATGTCATTTCGGATTCATTCATTTGTTAAGTTTAACATGTGTTAATAGATCTTGAGATATTAATAACCAAATATCTATTTCTCTGCCAGAAAGTGAGAGGGCGTAACCTGTGTTTCCTTATGATTTTTTCTTGTTGTTTTTTTCTTTGCATCAAGTCTGATTTTAGTGTCCAGTGGTGTGCTAAATGAGTAGTCAACTGTTAATTGTTAAAACATTTTCTTATGATCTAGCTTTGTCTTCTCTTTTTCTCATCCGTTCATTAATTTAGGAAAGAGCTAGGTTGTTTGCTGAACTGCAAGAGGTGAGAAGAAGATTAGATTCAGCAGAGAAAGGTCTTACGACAAGCAAGGAAGAGATTGTCAACGTAACAGATCAACTCAACATAGTCCAGAGGGAGGTAAGCAAAAAGAGTTGAACTCACAAGACATTTCTAAAGTTTGTGAGGCACTCCTTGCTATTAAACCAACATCTGTGAACTATTTTTGGTTAATTTGTAATAACAATATCAGTGTCTTGCCAATGAAAGCATAAAACCATTGAGTTATCTGTTTTTTTTCTCATATTTCTTCAACCTCTCTTGTTTTGATTTATTGCCAAAGCCATTGTTCCAGATGATGTGTTTGTGTGTGTCTGTTTGTTTGGATGTGTGTCATGCCACAATAATTTAAGAAGAATAGCATACACAGACCACATTCTTGACTTATTGGTGCCTAAATACTGAGTTCTTGTAACATGTCATTTTTGAAAGTGAAAATCTTCCAACCAGAAAACTCAACGAGTCCAGCAGTATAGCTGCAGACTCTACACAGTAAATCAGTGGACTGAATATAGTCCAATCTCAACATCCTCTACACCACAACATTCGTATAAAATGGCTGGATCTGGAGTGAAATACAAAACTTGAATTAGTGAGTGATTGGAAGTAAAAACAGCCAATGTTTGGATTTTGCAGAGTTTTTGAACAAACTAACTCTTCTTCAGCACATGATCAACAAAACTGACCTTCATGTGTGTGTGTACATATATATAAACATGTAGAATGTACACTAGCAGTATATTTTAGTAATGTTTGATATAATTTAGTGAAGATGACCCCAGACTGGGTAGAAATATTTAATGCATTTTTGTAAAAGTTTGTTCTCCATTTGTCTCTGTTCATTTTTCTAAGGTTGTATATTTCAAATTTTGTTGCAAATCATGGTTACAATCGGATTCTCATCAATTAAAATTATATACATTCAGATAGGTAGTGATACATATAGATATTTAGAAAGATGTGGTTATATCAATATCAATGTGGATGTAGACTAGACATGGAAAAAGGTCAGAAACATTGATATGAAAATCTGGTCATCTTACCTTCAACAGCTCAGCATGGTAAGAGTAACCAAGGAAACGGTAGAGAGGACTAGAAGAGGTGAATTGAAACTTGTGAGCAACCGTGCAGAGCAGAAGAAGCAAGAACTGAAACAGGTTATTCATGAAATGGAAGCACAACACTGTAAGTTAATAGATATAAACTAAATGAGTAAAGGGTTTCTTTCAGGCTCAAATGTTCTTATAACATGTGTCAACAGTAAACATTTTCTTATCCATAAGCCTGCGAGAATGAATAATAAGGTAGCCTAACACAAAGGATGTATAAGAGAAATGTGCCTAGGTTTCCTTAAATGAAGTATCCAACATTTGGATTACGGGTTTGGCTTCTAGTCAAGCAGCATGTTCTTCTCAAAAGTATAATATAACTGATATTTTTCAGGAGATGTTTACAAAAGCACCCAAGTTTCATTTGAGTTTCATTTTTGAATATTCCAACAGCCCTTATCTCTTCCAATCAGAATCCCGCTACTACTTAAAACTATGTTCAGAATGATCCATAGGAAGTGTTCGTTGAAGTAGCATGCTCCAAAAGATAAGTCCACATTTAACAATGATGACGGCTCTTCCCTGATGCTTTTATCTCCTATTCCACTCTTGCCCTCCCCCATCCAACTTCTCTCACCGTATCCAGTTGGAGACTTATATCGCCACGTAGCAAAGTTTTTATAATTTATATCGAAATTTTCAGTACAGCAAATAATAAGAAATAGATCCGGCAGTACGTATCCTGTTATAAATGATAAATATAAACCAGATGTTTGGTTTTGAAATTTTGACTGTGTTGCCATGACAACAGATGAACAACAGAGCACTGGATCAGGTCAAATCAAATACCACAAAGATGACATTTATTACAACACAGAGGGGAGATGCAAATCTAATGTCCTCACATTCCCATATGTGATGGTTATGATACAGAAGTAAAAACTATTTGCCATCTCTGACTGGTGATCACAGAACTTGTTTTCCTTCTTTAATGTCTCTCTCTCGCTCTCCACCTCTTACTCCATCTGGTCCGTTTGATGCTCGTCAGCGCATTTTCTGGATCAAACGGACCAAAAACATGACCATGCAGCTGCCTCCACTTCTTTCTCTCCCTCTCCATCTCTTACTCTATCTCTCTCTCTCCAGCATTAACCGTTACTGGATTGGAAGCCATGATATCAGATCAAAATAGTTTGATTGGAAAGTTACGAGATCAAGCAAAGTATCTGACATCCAAGTTGGAAAAGATCAGTGAGGAATACAGGTGAGTCATATCTGTGTTAGTATGAATGTGAGGTAAATGGTAAGGGGCAGAAGGGGTGGGGTAACTGAGGAGTTTGTATTTATTTGTATGTATTTTGTACATGAATATGCTATTATTTACTTCAACTTTGTTCTTTATCTCATCGGGAGATCTAAACATGGCAATACAGTGACAAATAATAAGAATTATATCAATGATTTAAGACAAGTTTAAGGTTTACTTTCTGCTTTGGCATTGTTTCCATTAACTTTTTAGCAGAACTGATGAAATTCCGACAGGTAGCATAAAAAATTGGAGAGGCTTTCCTGGCCTAAAACAGTTGTGGAAATTAAATTTATGATCCTTCATGAAAAATTTGGTTCTGGGTGGATTGGATCAATACAAGTCAAAATGATGGGCCTATCCCCAAACCTCCTACCAGTGAAGTTTGCTTGTCAAATTAAACATGGAATGAAAACAGTCTTTATCGTAGGAAAGTCTTCACCATGTTGCATTGAGGCAGGGGTGTAGCTATACTTCTGTTTTAAGGGGGAGGGGCAATTGTTTCTGGGGTGCAGGTATGACTTCTTTTATGAATAAAAAAAGAACATTTTTCTGACAATATTTTAGTGGGGCCTGGCAAAGTGTTTTATTGTCGTTGTTTCACAGTCAAGAGAAGCACCGATTGAAATACAGTAACAAAGAGATGTTATCCCGAGCTGAACGGTTAGCTCAGCAGCACTCAGAAATGGAGGAACAATGTATTCAACATGGGAAACTACACCAGAGGATGAAAGCAAGATTACAGCAAATGGATGAACATGCCAAAAGAACCGCTAAACAGGTAATGAATTAAAACAGGTAGCTAAGAACTGGAAAAGAGAACTGATAAAACAGGTTTGTTAAATGAAATTGAGCTCAGAACTGATGGATGAACATAATGAGTAGTGGTGTGACATACTAGTATGTGAATGAGTGGGTACAATACTAGTATGTGGCAATGGATGAACATGCGAAAAGAATCGCTAAACAGGTAATGAATGAAAACAGTAGCTCAGAACTGGTGAAGGAACTCGATAAGGGACCTGCTAAACAAGCAGTGGTATGAGGTACTAGTATGTATTAACCCAGAAAAGAGAACTGAAAAACAGGTTTATTAAATGAAATTTAGCTAAAAAATGATGGATGAAGAAGATAATGATGGACCCAGCTCGACGGGTAGTGGTGTGACAAAGTATGTGAACGAGTGGGTACGTGAAATACTGGTATGTGGCAATGGTTAACAGGGTGAACGAACTGCTAAACAGGTAATGAATATGCAACAAATGGTTAAACATGCCAAAGACTGTGGATAGCAGGTAATAATATAATGAAATACAACACATGTAGCAATTAATGGTTGAACCGAATCAGTGAACTGGCTAAATATCATTTTATAGTAGGTTTCTATGGTATCACAATTGATGGATGAACAGAGAACTGTTCAACAGGTACTGAATATGTAACAGATTGATTGACAGGCAACATGAAACTGTTAAAGCAGGTATTAATAATGTAAAACTAACATGTATGAACATGCTCACAGATCTGCTTATTTTACCCTGGTAATTTTACTTAACAGAATAGCTCTGGAAGATATGTGATGAGTATGATGTGATACTAGTGGCAGTTATATGTGTGTGGGTTCCTACCTGTCGTAGTTACCATTCTTACATGTTATATCGTCCTTATCACTTTTCTGTATTTTGTTTGTCAATCTTCTTCCTCAAAGACCTACAGTTTGTTGGAGACTCAAAGAGCTCTGCTAGAAGAGAGGAAAACCTTGTCCAAAGAGGTGGAATTCCTACAAAATCAGTTGAAAGATGAACAAAAGAGGACAGGTCTGGATGAACAACTGCAACAATTTAGATCTCAGGAAAATAGACCATTTGAATACATTCCAACCAAGGATACTACTCAAGGTATTTCAGAGTATGAGGAAGGGTGATGAACTGTGAGATGCAAATATGGAGAGGAAAGGGGATTGGAGGGGGGTGGGGAAGAGGGGTGGGCGATGGGGAGGGGTTGTGGGATGCAAGTCCTGTTTGTACCATATGAGCTATTTCAACCATGAAATTGACCAATCACTATTAAACATGTATTTCTTACAGATGCTAGTCACAGACACAACACTTTGCATAGAGTTTACGTTTAGGATTACACTTTTTATTTCACATACAAATGAAACTAAAAAGCAAATTTTTCCAAAAAAATTCAAGCTTTCTTGGTGGACCTGTAGATCAAAATTGTAAAGGTAAAGCAAATTTGAAGAGTTTATGCGATTAACAGAAACACATACCTTTTATTGACTTACAATTTACTTGAGTATCAAAGGATCTACTATACAGAAAATGTAAGTGACTATCAATTGATATCTAGAATCAGGAAACATAATATTGAGATGAGCTTCTCTACCGGTAGTGTGGAATATTTCTTTCTTCCCTGTAAGCATCACATTGTCTGTCTCTGTGAATATAAATCTGATGCATTCATAAAACAGCAATGATTGGTTGTGCTAAAATCACATATCCCATCAATGTCAGTCTTTAGCTTGACTGAAAAGCTTTGTCCCTATATGTGAAGGAAGTATCGTACTGAAATTTTCCGATTCACTTTATATTACTTGCGATCGATATCAAAAATCTAGATTTTTTTTTCTGGATGATTAAATATTGTAATTTGAATCAGATTTATTAATTACTTTATTACAATTATTTAACTTTCATTTGGTACAGACTCCTACAAATGTATGTCTTACTTTCATCAGTTGTAAATCTGTCCAAACTATTAGTAGCTAAGATGATATTGTATGTATGTATGTATTTTAGATCCTCCTGCAAGCAGGAACTCGCGAAGAAGCCATCATTGGCTTATCAAAGC
>JAAAKB020003649.1:0-15345 GCA_010014835.2 Apostichopus leukothele
TACCAAATCTTTGAAAATCTTTGAAACTGGTAGTCCTTCGGACAACCTTCTCAAATTCCTGAAAATCCAACACTGTAAACATACCCAAAAAAAAAAAGGTTCAAGGGGGGGCGGTCGCCCCCTTCGCTCCCCCCCCCCTCTTGGCCTGAAAAAGGCTAGTATTGCTATTGCTTCTGTACTCAGTAGCCATGATCTCATCAAAAGCACTTACCACATTGGTAGGGTTTGTAGATCCCAGCCATTTCTCCAAGACTTGTTCTGCAAAGCTACTGCCATGTAACTGTCTATCTTTGGCCTTCTGCCATTTCATTAATCTGTACCTGTATCTCTCCTTCCATTCTCCAAGCTCTTCCTCGGAATGCGCAGAGGTACACCTCTCTCCAAATCGACATTTCTGCAGTCTGCGGAGAGCAAGAAGAATGATACATATCTCTCTTTCTACTAACCCCTAAATCATCACCTTTCTATCTGACCGACCCATGAAACCAATAACTGAGATTTTTGGACGATTTTGAAGTGAATTATATAACTGTTGTATGGGCATATTGCATAACTAATCTATATACCGCTGAAACACTTTCCACCACTATGAACTGTTCGACACTCAGTTCTGTAGTGTGTTTGTTCTTGCACAAATAAAAAATATGACCTATTTCTTTGTGACCGATAGACCATTACCAATAAGCTAGCTAGGACTATTATCATCTACTTTAAACTACTCTTATCAATCTTCCTTCAGTTCTTGTTTGGCAGAAACATTACGTCTCAAAACGAGTAGCTGCTCCGGTCTGCTCATGAGATGATGGCTCCTTGTACCTATTAACACAGTCAGCAATAACAACCAGATACTTTAGGCTGCAACTTCATTCTTTACTCATCTTTTTGACCATCCTTGTTGCTGTAATCGGTGAACAAGTTGAGTACTGTATATGCAGTATTGGATACCAAATGTTATGTGAGCATAACCTGAATTGCTTTTAATACATGTAATAGCAACCCATATTTTATTACATGTACAGTATGTAATAGCAAATCCAAAGATTTGTAGCAGTTTTTGTACACGAAACCACAGTGTTTACAGCACATAAATGCAAATTGTTGTTAAATGCAAAATGTAAACCTTTCATTATTACTCTGCTGTAACATGAAGTAACAACAACAACAACACAGACGACACTGATATCAAAAAGGTTGGAGGACTTCCTGCCATTTTTAATTATCAGTAATTTGGGGAAAAAATACCACCATCACCAAATCCAACTATCATTTTGTGACTTTTTTTTAGGTAGAAAATACCTTTGTAATTTAAGATGCTCTTGCTTTAAAGAAATAGTAAAATCCATTGCAATCGATTTAAAATAATATTGCACTTCTCAAATTTTTCACTTTTGCATTATTCATTTACTGAATTGACTAAACGTAGAAAATGAAATATTGAAAATGATGCATACTCTGGGCAGAGAATATAATCATCGCTGGTGACCCCTCTGGGCGGAGGTCGATGCTTCCAATCCCTCCCTTTGTCTGACGTGATAATACTTTGATGTGATTCGCTTAGGCAGTGCATGTGTAGGCTAGTGGTACTGGAGCACTGCACGTTGCAATAGGAACAGTACCATCGAGAATCTGCCAGAAAGAGAAAAGAGAATGCCATGAAAAAATAAAAATGGCGGTTAAAGTCGGTCCTCCTAGGGATGAAGGTTCTCCTGGACAGGATGATGTATAAAGGAGGAGAGACAGAAACAGGCATGCATGCATATACTATATAGCTTAGCATGCTTAAAACTGAAATTTCAAAAGTAGTTTCCAAGAGGTTCTGAGGATATTTATTGCAGAGAGCTGAAGATTCCAAAACATACCGTGTTTGGATACTGTAGTTTACAGGGTTCTAATGTAATATATCTGTCTTCCAGACACTTTGGCTTGTAGAATGCATAGTAGAGTCATATCAGGCGTAGAATTTTCACAATTATTGCCACTTTTCTTCCAAATGCCTGTGTATAAAAGATCTACTGCATTTTTCCTGAATTTAGACAAAAGCAACAGTAATTTTGCACTATCAGAACAATGCAAGCGCCACTTTTTTCTTCTGGCAAACCGCCCAAAACGTCACTAAAGTAATGTTGGAAAGTTTTGAATGGTAGGAAGGTAATGGGGGAGCGAAACATTGTGACCTTCACTTTACTAAGGAATCAAACCAGCACCCAAACTCCAAGGTCATCAAGTACCAGAATTAACCTAATATTTAATCTAAATTTGATCGTAGCTGAAATATGCTGTTTCGATGAAATTCAGGAATATGAAAGCTCTTTCAATATGTTGTGGTTGAAGCATGGAAATATTAAGGTATCATATAGACCAATGCTGCAAGGTTATTAATAATGGTAACTAGTTTAATTTTAGCATATATCATCACTGCCCAATTTCCTTGTCAAGTATCCTACTGAAACCTCTGTGCGTATCATAATATGCAAGGATAGTTTTTCGTGTTCCTGATTCCAAAATGACCTAAATATTAAAAAAAATAATGATAAATTAAAACTCATCAAAGCCTGATGTCTTCCTTCCTTCCACCGTCCTTCCTGAGAGTTTAATTTAACATAGATAACTAGATATCTAGATAACAATGGTAAAGTACCAACTAATGATACCTGTTGCGGTTACAAACACGGATCAATTTCTGAGAACAAGTGTGTTCAGAGGATATCCCAGTGTGCTGATTCACACCGTCGCTACAAATAACATTTTTCTCTTGACCTTTGAGAGCAAAGTGTCTCACATTTCAGCAAAGGAGACACCAATGAGACACTGTTTTAGCAAAGTCTGCAAAAAAGTTATGTGTACCATGTAACTATATACTGTCATCAGCATATCCCACATTGATGGTTTTTAAGTGGATGCTACTTAACAAAAGAGTAGGAGTATATATTCAAAGTAAACCTTACTCTCTGAACCTTTCATGGGATATCACAATAAAAGAGAGTCCTTTCTATTTATACATCAATGGGTAAGATGTGAGGGTAACACATGTCTCATGTTATTTTTACACTATTCTACAGAGACACCTACTCTACTGTCCATCACAGATGCTCTAGCTAATTCCTAGAGTTTATCTGTTACTTAGGCAGTCAATAAGATAATCCCAAACCTACTGTAACCCACTCCTGACCTGTCTTACAGGTATGTACCTCCTCAGACCCATTTCTCCCCCTCTGCCATCCAACCCCCTCTTCTGCTATACAGACAGCAATTATGTCTTACTAGGTGGTTACAACTCACATGCTAAAGTAGTTAAATATCAGCATATCTTTCCCACCAACATCAGCAGTTAGTATGCATTATCATTATACTGATAGGGGGGTCCAGACTTCAACCATGAACTTCAAAACTCACTTCTACTTTTTCTGTGGTCATCTGGTGATAGCCCTCTGCCTCCATGAAGCCGTCTCGCCCTGGAGTGACTGCTTGAAGGTTCCCCAGGGGTGCGCTTTGAGGCCTTGGGACTTACAGTACTGGCTGGATGCTCCACCATGCTACCGGCACTGCTCCCATTACTAATAATAGCTGAGGACTTGGAACTCTAAAATAAGAAAATAACAACAGAGCAAAAACATCAAGTCATAACAAGAGACTGCAAAGTTCTGTTGAAATTTTACAGTTCTATACTGTACTGCAGACAAAATCAAAACAACTTTTTCCAGTTTTCTCAAGTGTAGCAAGATCAATACTGGCAAACTTTATTGACAAAATAATAACCTCACAAATTAGTTATCAAAATCACATGCACAGCCCAGTGCAAATGTGTGTGTCTTCTCATATACTTAAAGAACAAGATAATACAGTATGAATAACAACAAAATAGCACAGACACCAAAGCATAAAACATAAAAAACAAAAAACATAATTTCCAAAGGAATTTGTTTCCAGGAAGAGGACATAACACAACCTGCAACTTCCATTTTCTCAAAAAAATACATTCCACACGAGCAAAGTCTGATACTGCTGTATTTCCACTGGCGATCAATACCTTTCTTGGAATGAGACTATTTCTAAGTTGCACTTTAATTGCAAATATTTATTACCTTCTTTTATTCTCTGAAACAACTTTTCTACATCAACTAAATAACAATCTTTGAATATCATTTACCTATCATTTGTATCATTTGTAAGTCAGGACATTAAGTAAGCACTTAACTGATTTCAAAGAAACTTCATCCCACAAAGATTAAACTCAAGTCACATATATTTCACAGGAAACATGCCTGTAAACAATTGCTTGTACAGTACAGCTGTACTGTAGACGGAAGTACAATGTACGTAGGATCATACATAATTTACGAGGTAATTTCCAGAAGTAACGCAAATAGGGATGAGTTAAGTTTACACAGCTATAGACAATAGACCTACACAACTTCTACACAATACTGCTGTAAAGTGTTTCAAACAACCAAGAAATTCTATTATATATTTTTTTTCATTTTTTCTTTACTGGTTTGTTTATGAGAATGTACAAACCAAACTTTCTTTGTATCATTCAAACAACCACAAATATTTTGGGGTTGTTAAATAGATAAGCAATCGAAAAAAAGATTGCTAACTTACGATGATGAATTTTTAACTACAGATTGGCCAGAGCCTTTATGAGTTTTTGAATATATATTGCTTACGATGGATCAAAGTACACATCACGAAATGCAGATCTCTGTTTGCTCCAGCATATATGGAATAAACTTCCCATGTACTATAGCAATTGAGATAAAGATTAAAGATGATCCATTCGGAATTTCCCTTTAATATAGATTGCTAGAGTACAAAAGGATCAAGCCCAATCTTGTCAACAATTGTGTCAACAACTGTGTCAACAATCTTGTCAACAACTGTGTCAACAATTCAATTCAATTTCGTCTAACATTGCCCTTCAAAATGATAAACACAGAGTCTTTGACTTAAAAATAATAAAGCCAGGTTGGTCACATTTTGAGATTGGAAGAAGGATCTAATGTACAGTTCCACACTAGGGATCAAGTGAGACCTAGATGTGAACTCATTAATGCATACTCATGCATACCGTACTCAGGATCAGACTGGATCCACAATTGTGATCTGCCTCTTGAGGAAGGATCCTGGGTGACTATTCAAGACTGTAGTACTGCGGTCTCCTGTTACATTGCCCAGGCATCTAATTCAGCATGTAGACACACAGGGCAGTACGTACAACACTGTAATATGTAACTACTGTACTGTACAGCACTGAATCTCTACTTGTACTATGTAAACAATCATCATTATGATCTTGTTGTGCTCTTACATAATGGAGAGGGTCCTAACTCCAAAAGGGTGATCAAGAACGGGATCATCTCCCGTTACATGCCCTCGTCGGTCCCGCCTCTGCATAGACTAGTGCACTGTAATACCATTATACTGTTATATACAGGTACTCGATCCATTCACTTCGGCATACACACAGTGCAGTATGCGCACTGTCATACCATTATACTGCTACATGTACTCGATTTGTAACCATCATAGTGACCGCAATTTGCTCAGATTGCTTAAATGCCGAGTTCATTCTCAAACTTGGATGTGTCTGGGTCCTGATCCCCCTTGCTGCGGTTTATATCAAATGTAAACAAGGCCAAACCTTAAAAGGACAATCTTGATGAGATTTTGGCTCATGTTCAAACTGGAGAATGCACAGTCCTTTCTTTCTTTCTATAGGATTTTACTGCGGTATTCATCATGACCATATATATAGGTTAAACTTAAGTTATTCCTGGTAGATCAAGGTACTGTTCCATGCAAGGTCACACATTATGTTTGCCTGTTAACAGTGTTATGTATTTGATCAAACACAATCTCTTTTGTTTCAAAACTACCAGCAATACATTGTACTGTTACGGGCAAGGAGCCAACATCTTGTTGCTCATGCCAACTTACATTTAATGGGAAAGTTAACAACCCTTGTCCTGCTTTTTCAAATGATCTCGAACATAAAAAAGAAAAGAAAAAAAAAGGGCTCTCTATATCTAATCAGAGTTATTGAACTAGACTAGTTTTTTTCTTCAGAGATAAATTTCTTGACTGCTGATTATGTTGTTGTGTTATATTGCAAAAAAGCGCTTCACCAATCACGGGATATGGCATTAGAAGAATTCAGAAGGTCGCTATATACTGTTTCAGTTATGAAATTAACAAAAGCAACTGGGATTGTTTTGTTTTGTATAAGCCCTTAATTGTCATTGTTCAAACAATAGGTATAAACCACACAGATGCCAGCTGTATTGTCATCAGAAAACTATATTTCTGTTTACAAAGACAGTAATGGCCTTCCAATAACACCAAAACCTACAGAGCAAGTTTATAGCCTGTAATAATTTCCAAGAACCGAAGAAAACATTTTTGGGGAAAAGTTTGGTAATTTTTTTGTTTCTGGTTGGTACCATAATGAAGGTTCACAGTTCTGTCTAACGTACAGTAACTATATCATACCTGATACATCAAGGGTAAAACTCTGTGTGTCACAATGTATAGCTTAAATTGACTCCTTTTTTTTCTTTCTTTTTTCTGTTTTTTATTTGTTTGTACAATTCTAAAATTTCCCAGTCTCAACAGTTTTAACATTGCCAAGAAATGGTTAATTTCATAAATCAGAGGTTACAAAGTTTGACACTTTTGATTATTAAAATTTTATTTTGAAGTAACAAAAAGCTACAGTAGCAGACAAAGCAATTGTGTTAAAGCACAACTAGTCTTGTACCATGCTGAATTGACCAGGGTCTCTCAATTATGAAAGTCTCTATAGGTGAGTACAGTAACCACAGTAAACCGCCTGCTTGCAATGGGGTTTCATCAATTAGAAATGTCAGTGAGAACCGTTACTGCAGCATGTAGGAAAACCTGGAAGGAACTAAATTAATCTGCTAAAAATATTAAATTGCTGATGTTGTTGTTTTTTGTTTTTTGTTACCCTTTCGTCACCCCTTTTCGATTCTTCTAATGTGTTGACTGTACTTGGTACATTTGTGGAAGTGATCTAAAAATAAGACTTGATTGCACATCCTACAGAATTAGGGATGTGCACTGAACCAGTGTTGCTGTACTGTATGGTCAGTGGTTAAAGGCAGTGTGGCATTTAGAAGCAATGTCACCTGCTTTAGCATGTGGGAGGTGGTCATGGAATCAAGCCTTGCAGGCCAGTAAAAGTGAGGTGGGTTTTCCATCCAGGTACAACCTATGGTTTCCCCCATCTAAAATAGTCTTCCACATTGTAGGAAATACAACCCAAAATGAGCCACTGTAAAACTGTAAATTGAACAGCCACCCTGACATGAAGTGTAAGTTATACTGTAAGTCATTTAGCATCTCCATCATGCACACTATCTCCATGTGACCTTTTTTTCCCTATTTCACTTCTAAAAATACACTGCTGTACAATATTCCACTTTTTCACAACGCAATGTCAAGAAAATTTGTGCAAAAACTTCTCATTCAGACAGAGACCTGCTGTGGAACTGATTTAAGTTACTCCTAGGTCAAGCAGCTTCTAATCACCAATATCTACCGTCAAAGAAAATTTATGCTCATATTTTATTTGTGACTTCCCTTTATAGGGACAATTTCTTGTAGCTACTGTACTCTTATATAGTGTGTCATTTTTTAGTCAAAATTCTGAATTTAACTGGGGAACAGTATGTGTGTAATCCATGGTACAATGCAAGGTACTGTAGATTTCTGAATATATATATATATATACCGAAGCATTGTTTGAAGAGGGATCAAGTCATCGACATAGACCTGGCTAGATGTACGTAGATCACTTCAGAATAGAGTCATGCTTTTACTGTACTGTTGGGATATTTACTGACCATATTTAAAGTCCCTCTCTTAACCCACAGCTTTGTTCCTCCCTCCTCTTTCAAATCCCCTCTGAAATAATGTTCTATCTTGATGAGTACCAACCTTTTCTCAAGGTTTCATCAGGCTCAAACATTGTGACATTCATGAAGCAGACTAAAACCATGCACTCAAGTAGCTTATACAGTATTCATGAACGGATTGCTATAAATAACTTCAAATATATCTGCTTTCACAATGAGTGCTCCTTCCTTGATCTGAGAAACTAACAAAGTGTTTTGTTCTCCAGTGTATTTGGGCTTTCTAGGGTTTGACATATATTAGCTCTTCCCAAACTAGAGGAGACTTTATGGTAAATACTTCCTTCAACCTATACCTTTCATTGGGGAAAGCACAATCAACACTTTACAAGTATTTGACAAAGGTCACATATTGTACTGACCCAGACACTCAATGCTGCTAGGCTCTTTGTCAAAATAGCAAATCTGAGGTTCAGCAGTTCAGTATCTTTTTATATTTTGTAATCAATATACAAAAGATAATTGTACAGTACTTCCATATGAGCATTCCATTTATGCACGTCTGCAGATCTGTTCATTTAATTTTTACGGAAACTTCTTTAAAAGCACATATTTGTGCATCTTGATATGAGGTATTTAATAATTGCTAAGTACTGTTTTCAATGTATGCATGGTCCCACAGGTCTCTCAAAAGAAAGGTTCCAGAGAACAAAGTCCTGGTTAAAGGTAGAACATTGTCTGTAATATATCTTCCAAGTATCGAAAAAGCTTAAAAATACTTTGTTTTGCATTAATTCTTAAATGCACTGCCACTAATTTTTGTATTATCTCTGAATATATATTTGGCTATCATCCAGTTAGGAATCCTCAAACCTCCAATAATTTAGTTGTTTTTACCTAATTGCTTAGGAAAACAAGAAACACAATCTAAATATGATAGGATTTTGGGCCCGAAATGTATCTTTTATGTGCTCAAATTAATCATTCAGTCCACACATAGATTTTTTACGTACAGCGTATTAAAGTCGACACTGGTGTGACATGTCTATGCGAGAGTCGTCTAGTCCAAACCTTATTTCTTTCTCTGCTTAAATAAGATCATTTGACAAACGGCCCTTTAGTAAAATTGCCGTATATTTTTTCGCCACTGCCCACTTCTTCACCTTTCAAGGTTATTGGGCTGAAACGTTAGCCTGTGTGTTACGTAATCAATTCGCCAAGCCTAGCAAAGTAAACCAGCGTGGAAAAGTCACTTGCACAGCTCATATTTCCCAAGATCTACCACAAGAGCCTTCTTAAATGCCCGAGGCAGGTAATTTGTTATGCCAGTTGTATTAAAGGGCGCATTTTCGAATGTTCAATAAAAAATAAATACATTTTTTCACAAATTTTAAGGTTGTCCATACAAGTTTTAAAATTTTGAAACCAGATCATTATTCAAAATGACATCATGATTTTATGATAAATTAACAACTTCCACAAACTATAACATCTGCACGTATACTAAGATATTTTGTGATTTTCATGTTTTTCATTCAGTGGATCCGATTTTTGTATCTTGAATTACTGTAACGAGCTACATTGTAACTACCACTGCTGAAATGACACAAACATTTCAAAACAAGGTATCCATAAATAAAAAAAATACATGACAATCAATACTTGCATTTCAACAGGATTATCAGTTCAAATTAGTAACCATTTCTTATCCACTTTGTTCCGCCTAAAGCACACCATAACTGCCCACAAATGATTAAAAACCGCACAGTATACTTAAGCTCAAACTATAAATTTACGAGACGTCGAATATAAACATAACACTATCACAGAAGATTGATTTATGAATTTCACTGGGTATTTACAATTATGTTTTTTTTGTTTTTTTACTCAAAGTTCCATACTCTGGTGGTCATAAATTAGGTATAGTTAATTCCAATATACTGATCATAAATCCACAGAATTAAAAAGTAATATTTTGAATAGCCTGCAGCACACTGTTTTATCTGTGATAGTCCAAATATTCCCTACATCAAGAAGATGCCACCATTTTGATAATAGGGAAACCAAAATAGATTTTATATGAGCTTTTGTCCTCTCCATTATTCAAATGTCACCAAATCCAAATTTGTTGTATTAATCAACGTCACATAAGATAATGAGGAATTTGAGGAAAATGTTTTGAAAATAATAATAATAATAATACATTTCATGCTTTGCCTAGACTTACCATACTTTTTTGAGTGAACATCATACATACACTATAGCTAGGCCTACATACTGTAATTAGCATATAAGAATCTGGGCTGGAGATCATTTCATCTTAAACTGTTAACAACAGATGATTACCCAAGTTTCCAACTACCACTAAATAATGCACCTTTGAATGGGAAGAAAAACACAGAACATTTAAATTTTAGGGAACTTACTGTAACTGAATATGTTGTCAATCTATTAATGCTACCAAATGTAACCAAGCTGTTTTTAAAATGAAAGTAATATGGTTCGATAACATGGTCATAAAGCTTTTCCCAGTTTCCTATGGGATTAGCAGTACAGTATATCAACTGTACATGTATACCAAACTTAAGGCAACGTACAATTATTCTGTAAATTTTGTCCATTGTGCTGCCGGTACCATATTTACTGTACAAGAATGCGATGACTAAACAGTAGCGTTTTACTTTGCTTACGAATTTCAAAGTTGTCCCTGTTACTGTAAAAGACCCTGCTATTTAATTCTTTTCAAATATATAGTTTAAAAATATTGCAGCCGGCACATTTCATTTCCAAAATTATAACTGACAGTATTCTTACTTGGAACCCCACCCCCCATAAAGGGGGGTTACAATAGAGTTTGTGGTGATACTGAAAAACCGTCAAAATAGCTCCACAAGAAAATAAAACCAGGTGTGAAAAACAAAGGTTGAAACACTTCCCAATTGGAACAGATTTTCAGAATGGTAGATTGAGAAGTAGGAGGTCAGTGACCATAGATAGGGTCATTGACAATGCCAACTTTAGTCCAGAGTTTTATATGGGACTTCTTTCGTGGGTTCCTCTACCCATTCCAGCAAAAATACTTACATCTAAATTGGTTAGTACATCTTTATTGTCTTCCACTAATTGCTTTAGTCTCTGATATTCCTTTATAGCTTGAAAATTCTGAAAGGCAATAAGAGAAAGATACCGTATGACATCAACAAAACCAAATAATGTAGATAAATTATCAAGAATAAAGAGCAGTGAAAACGATTCTTCTTACATGGAATGGAATCGGAAGAAACTGATTGCATGATCCATGCTACTTCGAATTCTCAGTTAATTGTCAAATTTTCCCATTATTAAGAATTTTAACGCTGAAGTTGTGGGGTGACACGTTAGCCAGGAAACAAAGCAAACACTAAAAGTACTGTACAAACTTGTTGCAACACACAGTAAGTTGTCTGGTAAATGAAGCACTGGGCTGAGGCTCACATTGGTTGTCGCAGTTGAGATCAGAACCAAATTATGTTTGACTCATTATACGGAAACGAGGATTAATTTAAACGTTCAAATTTTGAAGGCTGTGCATTTTGTCTTCAATATTAAAAATACTGTGATTCCTATGTACATCATAGAGATACATCTTTGTACCTGTAAGGCACTTTGCCCAATTTGTATGGCATTTCGTTGATTCGATACCTGATGCATTATTCCCTGGAAAAAGTGGCCAGGGTATTAAAGGTAATCAGTATACTGGCCCCAAATTATAGCATGCTATAATTGCTAGAACCTTTCAAAAAGTATTTTCCTGGAGGTCTTTACTCTCCAAATTGTTCTCAGACATTTTTTAAGGAACACACAAGATGACTGAATATCCAAGTGAGGACAATTTCCTTGACGGTTGTAATAAAAACAGTTCAAGAATTTTGACCAAAGGTGACCATATTTGAATATCTAGCATATATTGGGGCCAATACAGCAAACTGTACCTTTGTAAAGCACAAGGCAAAGTGAAGAGTTGTATCGACTTACAGTGATGTACCTGCATTTTGAGTATTCAGTAACTTCCATAAAAAAAATCGAATCAAATGGTAATTGGGACTACCGCTTAGTGTGCATGACTGTGTGCATTAGTGTGCATGTGTGCATTTTGGGAAGCATGAAATAGGTCTATTATTCCATCAAACACAAGGTTATATACCAGTTTATACAGATGATAAACTACTATTGAGATATTGTGTGAGGCTGAAAAGATTGTGTGTACGCACACACCCCAATCCCACTGGATCCTAACAATCAAATGGTAATTGGGACTACCGCTTAGTGTGCATGACTGACCAATGATATTGAGGGTTACCAGCACTTTACAATGTACAGTAAATTGCTAGAACTTGGACTCACAAGTCCAAATGGGTCACAATTTGGGCAATGAAAAAACCTCAGTAAGGTTGTGTGATTATTTTTATTTTAGTATAGTGCACCCTGGTACCAAAAGAAAAGAAGGGTCGTTTAGACTTTTGTACATAAATGACATACAGAGTGACTTAGCACAGTATCTGTTTTAACTATATAGGAAATGTCACAAACAATTATAAGTTGTTTTGTTCGTCTTGTTTGACTTGCAGACTTAGAATCCACTGTATGTACAGTCCTGACAATATACAGAGAAACCACTTTAAGCTGGAATTTTGGAAATAACGTGCAGTCAATTAACTGATACCGTGCGTACAATAAGGCTCTGTGCTAGACTATTGTAACATTAAGTATAATTAGGATTCCACTGTGGTAGCAGTATGCTGCACGCTTGGCAGCTAATTGGTCAGACATGAACTCTCTGTAACTGTTGACCGAGATTTTGGATTTTGCTTCCAAGGAAAAACGAAACTTTGTCAAGACTTGAAGCATATTTAGCAATAAACTAAAAGCAGCACTTACAGATCGAGTGAATCTTATACAAAGAGGCACGCAAATTCATGTTTACTGATAAGCATGCAGATCTACATGCAGTCAGGGACGGGCCTAGGATTCTTAAAAGGATGGGATGTGGCCCTGGGGTTGTTGAAGGCATCTCCCATATAGGGGATTCTAAGGTTTTCCCTCACCCCCTCAAAATATTTTCAGAGGTTAAACGGTGCATTTTGGGAAGCATGAAATAGGTCTATTATTCCATCAAACACAAGGTTATATACCAGTTTATACAGATGATAAACTACTATTGAGATATTGTGTGAGGCTGAAAAGATTGTGTGTACGCACACACCCCAATCCCACTGGATCCTAACAAGTCTGACAAAACAGTGCTTTTTAGGAACCCAACTGATAACACATACCAGAATAAAATGATCTCCTAGAGCTTAAAGTTTTGATTGAGGCACCTAACCTACAGTATGTATGGACAGCCACTTGTAGGATGTTTACCAACATGAGTCAAAACATACACAAGAGTTGACAGTCAATATAAGACGGGCAGATGGTACTGTAAACTTGTTCAGAACTTCAGATACAATTTGTGTTTCCATTAGGAAGGACTTCCTCCAGCTGGCTTTCCAGATGTTTTCAAATCTATTATCCTCCTTACTGTTCACTCAGACCACTCTTTTTAATACATGATGACCTTTACATTGTTCTGCGAGGTCACTCCAAAGACAACAAGGTCATTTGTCCATCCACTGTATATACATTTGCTTACATTATGGCACTGTGATAAAATGGGGCATACATGCATGTACAATATATCCCTAACTACCTATCTACTATAGGGAATCTAATCATGGAACTGTGCACAACAATGCCATGTGACCACCCACATTTCTGGTAAACATTTTCAAGTTGAGAGTATACAGTAGGTGATACAAAAGGGAAGGAAGCTGGTGTTGTTGGTATGAACTCATACTCTCAAGGACGATCCATCTACTGTGCAGTACTGCACAAACAGTACAGTAGAACTTTGTATGTAAACAGTACAGTATGTACAGTATGGCCACTGTGACCAGCACATCTAGAGTTAATAACATTTAATGTATGTACATTAGTTGTACAGTCATTTAATAGACTTGTCAAATTTCGGTTGTGTATGAAAACTGAACTAATATGACCAAAGCAAATATGTCATGAATATTAACACATAATCAGAAAGTACTGATCAGTCTTAACTGATAATTAAAGGTATCTTAATAATAGTTGCAATCAATTTGGTGCTTCTAAACAAAATTAACAAAATTGAAATTAACAAAATAACTGTTTTAATTCAATACAGGACATTTTGATCCTTTTTTTGGGAAGAAAGTTTATAGTCCACTATTTATCCCTATACAGTTATAATCTTATGTTTCATGTGCAATTTTTCTGTGAGTAAAACCTAGTCTTCAGAAATATAGCATACAGTATATATTCAAGTAACGTACGGGTAGTTCTTCATCGGACTGCTACTGCTAAATATTTATGTAAAATCTGACTTTAAAATTTGCTGAAATGTGAATATATACAGCAAAAGTATGTAAGTTTACCAGTAATTACATTTTTTGTATGACAACCAGGATGTTTCCGTCCAAACAGAGATGTGCACTAGTGATTCATTTCATAAGAGAGAGATCGGTTTACCTGCTAAATATAACACTTCTTGTGGCAACCAGTCGTAAAGAAGTAGTTTACAGTGGCTGGATTAATTTTTTTATAAATATGAGTCATTTTCCCAGATTATGTTACTTTTTGACAGGATATGCAAACATTTTCTTGCAGAATGTGAACTATGTACTGGATAAAACCTAACCATTCTTCCAGGGAGTGGTTCACAGTGGGTGGCCTATGAAGTCACCATGGTAGAAGCTCTTGGAAGCTTTAATTAAATGTATTGTTTCTTCTTGATTTATCCTAAGAGATGTGATACATTTGAAAATGTTTCCTTACACATTAACTGTCATTGTCATGTATGCTGCTTCTATATATGTTATTTCCTCTACATGGATAATTAATGTTAAATATAATATATTTTAAAGGAAAAGACATTTACAGCACAACTGCTATGATAACAATACTGTTGATGTCAGATGCATGCAATCACAAAAGCTCACCAACTTTGAAAAATGTAGATCTTTGATAAACAAACTGCTATGAAGAAGGCCAGGCTAAATAGAGAGGTTAGTTTACATGAATTCTTCAAAACATTATGCTTCCATAAGCTCACTAATTATGCAACTTATGGCATAATACCAGAGATTTTAAAAAGGTTTGGGAACTTTAAGAACGACGATAATTGATAATTCCTGTCTCCTGTCTCCAACCTATAACTGCACTCTCCCTATCTGCCTAAGCTACATGTACAGTAGCTACATGTAACATAGATGGAAAAGTGCAGATATAGTGTGGAGACAGCTAAGAGAAGAGAGATTCAGTCAATTTAATGTTGCATTACATATTGGCCAATGACGTTCGTAGCTTTTAAATATTCATATTATGGGCGAGGTTTATTTGGATCCCAACGGAAAATATC
>JAAAKB020003759.1:0-15342 GCA_010014835.2 Apostichopus leukothele
CAGTGCACTTGATAATTCTACTGTGATGTGTAACATTAGGCAATAGGCCTTTGTTGATTGGCTCACAAGTTAATAGTCAGCCTATCGTATAAAGGCAGTGAGCGAATGATCCACTCGCCAAAATGTCGAGCGTAATGCATTTTTTGCTCGCCAGTCGCATATTCTAGTCGCCATTGGCGAGTTGGCGACCGTATTTGTCGAGGCCTGATATATATATATACAGGATAGAATATATTATAGATACAAGCATCCAGTGTCATAATCATAATAAATAATATCAAAGCAGTCCACATATCCATAAGAACCATAATAAAAAAAAAAATTTCCATTTCACAATAATGATGAAGGATATTAAGGAATTTGTGCAGCTTATGTAACAATTTATGTCACCAATGGAATTGAAGGGAATTAAGGCATTTGTGGGTTTTATCCATTTCTTACTCATATTTATTGCCATAACTAGATGGATAGACAGTTAAACACTTAAGTCCTACAGCAGCTTAAAGTGAATGTAGGATTAAATTTGCTATTCTGGCATGATTAATCAAGCATCACTAATGTTTTTTACTTTAATGTGGATATTTCACTCAAACAATCATACTTTTTTATTCCCACATAAATCAATTTCAAATACTTCTTTCCAAAATGACCTTTTATTTGTTGAAATATTCATGAACACAAACAACCAAAAGTTGCCATTAATTAAGTCTGTGTAACAAAAGTTGTCATGGTTACAAAGTAAGTATTCGAGTGATGACACATAAACCAAAGTGAGAAAGTCTTTAAATCTAGAATGATTTTTGTTTACTGATGTTGTTTACGTAATAACTATTAGCTACCATCTCCCATTAATAGAGACATAAAAGAAATACCAGTTAGTTGATAGCAATCATTTCATATATTATCCCCAAACCCAAAGTCTATATTTTACCTCAATAATGATATGAAGTTTATATGACAGGTGGCCAGTCTTAATTAAAGTATTCATGTCTTACATCAGTAACTCGGGCCATGTTTAATCTGTGATATATGTCACATGATCACTTTCCCTTGAGACTTACCCATGATGCACCAGGTGACCGTCATTGTACCTGGTTAAAGCCCAGTGGTCTCTAAATTCTTCCTCTGTGGGTTGGGTAGATGAGCCAAAACATTCTCCAAGACTGAAATACACATAACATTGATTGAATACACATCACATTGATTGAATACACATCACATTAATTGAATACACATAACAGTGATTGAATACACATCACATTGACTGAATACAAATAACATTGATTGAATACACATAACATTGATTGAATACACATCACATTTAAAAGTAGTCATCATTAAAATAACCAAAATACATCCCAACGTCCAGAGGCGGGGATTAAAAAGACTTAACTGAATCAATGAAAAACTACAATGACTTTAAACTTGACACCGACTACACAATACACATCATTATATCGTGATATTGCTATAACCCAAACTGACGAACAACTGTTTCATAGATGTTAAGCATTTATTGACTATTTCAGAATTTAATGTCTTCTTTCAACTTTATTCCAATTTTCAGGATTTTCCATAATCTTATACTAGTAATCTTTACAATTAAAAATAAATGATTTGTCTTTGAATATCCCTGCACCTTTCATAGCAAATTAACACATCCCTATAAACTCTGGAGAGCTCAACTTAGTGGACAAGTGCCCTCAACTTTGCCCGAGAGTCAGAAAAGAACACAACGTGCACACATTCACCCAAGATTACTGTACAGAAACCCCAACAAGTTTTTAAAAAAATACTTCTTATAAATGTCATTTATCTGCACACTTTAGCTTTCGATGAACAAAAATAGAACACAAATGAAGCCATGGCAACACAACATGGACATGAATAAATTCATATTAATGTGTTGTTTTTTTCTAACATGTTCACAACATTTATGCTGCGATTGACTGAAGATTCAGGCCGCACCTCAACAATAACTCCCACGATAGATTTCACCGGATTAAAGTTGTCTACAGACAGACAGACAAAATGGTCTAAGAGAACTTTACTAATCTCCATACCAGCTGTTTCCTACCCAGTGGTTGTACATCATGATGGATAACTAGGACCTATCTAGCAATCTGCTTACCATTAAAACCTAAGCTGATGACATCACAAATATATTCTTAATCTATTAATATAGTGAAGCAATATAAGTGATTTCACAAACCAGAATCAAGGTATCTTTCCAAAAGTTTAATTAATAATAAATCTGTTTAAATATTTGTCGAGAAGTTCAGTGAACTTTGGATAACTAGGACTACTCTAGCAATCTGCTTACCATTAAAACCTTAGCTTAATGACCTCACAAATATATTCTTAATCTATCATAGTGAAGCAATATATTTGATTTCACAAACCACCATCAAGGTATCTTGCCAAAAGTTTAATTCATCATAAATCTGTTTATATATTTGTTGAGAAGTTCAGTGAACTTTAATTGTTATTTCATTGACATTTTTACCATATTTGGATGAACCAACTGTTCTGACAATACAGTTTTTTTTTGTGTGTGTAAAATCTTGATCCAATCCTTGTCCAAGAGGTCAGCACCTCGGGAGAAATTTACATTCATCAAAGAATATGCTAACTAAACGATAGATTATTAACGGTCACTCCCAAAGGTGCAGGTTGTAGAAATCATCTTTTAGAAATGACCCTTTAAAGCATCCGAGGCTCATCGATCAAAGTGGCTGGATTAATTAGTCTAACTACCAGACCATAAGATCAGCCTCTCAAAAACAACACAAAACCCAATAGAAAAATATTAAGACTTGCAGCTTTCAAATAACATCTTTACAAAGCATTATTAAAAATTGGTCAACGACAAGACTGTTAGATTTAATCCATATGGGTACTACTCTGTTGTTTTCATAGAGATAAATTTAGACACTTTTTGGTTGATCGAGTCATCAGGAATTTAAACATCTTGATAAAAAACATTTATGCCCAGATGGGCTGGAAGTAGTTCATTATCATCTTTAGCCTTCAGCATATTTGGAAGGAGAATATCTTGAAAACTGGATGGCTAGACAGAAACATTTCTAGTGCTCAATGTTTCTTTCTTGCTCGGTTTGCTAATCTAAGACATATTTACATTTCTGCCTGAGGCTTCTTCTGAAGTATTGAGAGATAAAAAAAATTCTATTCCATTCTAAATCTGCATTTTGTGTTGGTTCATAACTTTGTGGGATTGTGACCAATGCCCACAAGTTTTAATATTCAATTTAAGTAACGAGATGTATTTTACTAAAAAAACATATAGCTGTTCCTTGATCTATCTTACTATAAACATATAGCTCTGTTCCTTGAGTCATTCACTGTTTAATAATTATACAAAAAATTCTGTGTCCCACAAATTTTGTAGTTCGCATTCACCATAAGACATGCTGTAATATGCCTGAAGTCAAGTTACAAACCATACACAGAGAAATAATGAACGCAGATTCGTGGCTATTTAATGATATAAATTACAATAACCTTTACAGTGTATAATACTGTCTTCAGCCTTTACCAGTAAAATGGAAAGAAAAAAAATTACATAAAAAAAATTTCTGTTACAGATATTGTATATGTAGTTTATTGCAAACACAGATGCCTTGATTAAGTGACTAGAAACTTTCTGAATCATCTTGAAATATATTGTATTTTAAAAAAAAAGAAGACAACATTTCATGATCCATTTTTTTTAATAAAGTTTGAGAGGACTCACAGCATCGTGGACAAACTAAATGTAGCAAGTCTGGATGTTGCGTTAATATAAAAGCAGTTTGAAAAAACCTGTTCCTGAAAGTTACTGTGAACATGATAAACCAAATGAATTTTAAATTGCCTGGAGCTTGTGCTGTTATGATCATTATTTTCACATCACTGCACAAAATGTCATCTCGATGAAAAATTGAGTGACAAGCTACTATGGGCTGTGATTACAGATTCACGTAGTCGGCATGGCGACGATGTACAGATTTTTGAATCGTATGCCTTTCGTCTGTAATTTAAGGGATAACAGTTTAACAAAAGTACAAACTGTGACCTTCACATGTTATTTCACAAATCGGCTCAGATATGCACTGATTACCGCAGTCACCGTAAAATGTCAAAGAAGCTTAAGATCTCCGTTCACTCATGTTTAAGTCGAAATTTATCAGTAGATTATGTCATATTTCAAAATTGTGTTTTTGGGGGAAGATTTTTAAATATAAAATTTTGAGGTTTCCATCATCAAGATATGGACATGATCGAAAACATGAAAGCTATGTCCTTTTTAGATTTTGTTGTTGTTGTCAAAATTTATGAATGTTTGGGTGCTATGTGGCTGCGAGGAGTGAGGAGTGAAAATATTAGAATTGCTACGAGCAATGAAACGATAAATATTATGCAGAAACATTCTGTCAGGAGAACAATGGTTTATTGATTCTTGACAGTATTAAAAGTCTATTGATATCTCATTTCTACCACACTTATTAATAAATATGATAAATGTTTATCTAGACTTAGAGACCACATTACTTTTGTGATTTAGTGTGTAAGTCAATGGGGCTTTTAATGGGTGAATGCTACCTAAACTCACAGCAGCAGGGTGACATAACTTACTTTCCATCCCCTCTCCACCACCACCAGGCGCCTATTTTGTCCATTTGTATTTTTATGTTGTGTATGCATTTATACTGCTTCTGAGATCAATGTCTAACAGCAAGTGTAAAAACATTGATATTGAAATTTCAACAGTTGATAAAACCATTCCTATTCCAGAAAGAAAAATATATGGATATAAAAATTACAAAATTTGGTGGTTCTGTGATGATTATTTTTAGACAAATACTGCTACAAGGAGGTACATATCAACTAAAAAGATCGTCTCTCAGAACTGAATACTTTCTTTTTGCTGTTGAAGGGAGTTTTCATCGACAAAAGCTATAAAACTGATCAATGATGCTGGCTGCTTTTACAATACTTTAAAGCGCCACATTTCATCTCCTGTTAGCTGCTTCTTTAGAGCTAAATTTTTCCAAGGTTTGGCATAATTCTAGCCAACAGTCAATATTTCAAACGTAGTTGGATACAAGCTCTCACTCTCAATAAGAGATCTGTGTGGTTTCAACCTTTCGGCTAATTCCAATATAGTGACAAAGTTGTTAACTTTGTAAAGTTCAATAGAAATTGAATGCTTTAGTGACATTTCATCTGTAAACATTTGATGGTCATGCCTAAATTCATTGTTACTCAACAAGTGTGATTTTGATAGACAAGTTACAAATTATGGTTGATTGGTACTACTGTACCCAATCATTATAAATTATGGTTGATTGGCACTTAAAAAAAAAAGAGGTTTCACCCAAACATCCGGGTGAAAGAAGAAATTTTTTACAGTGAGGGTACCATTCAATGCAATCTGTTAAAATACTGTTGCTGGATTCATAATTTGCTTTTGTATGCTGTCAATACATACAAAAATAATAGATCCATTACAAATTTTTAAATTAAAATTTTGTTACAAAAACTAGGGCTTAAAGAGAGGAACCAACATCGTCTTTAAAGATGAACGATAATGATATTTCAGCTTTGATGAAAAAAATACGATTTTATTCATGAGTATTCCAGCTGGTTTCCTTTTTACATATCTGAAAAGTGAAGTTAATCCTATGTTGGGAAAGGCTGAAAAAATCCTACACTTGTCGATTTAAAAAAAAGTGGGGCTTTTTGCGAAAAGCCGTATGATGATCATGTGATCCACAGAGACCTATCACGTATTACGATGATAAGAAAGTGAGTTTGGCTTAGACTGTACTTCAAGCTGCATGCACTGACTGTGTTAGTTCAGTTGCAACTTACTCTATATTCATGCGACAAACAACCTAAACCACTAGCAACATGCCAAGAAATTGTGTTGTAGGGGGATGCACAGAATATACGCGGACTCTACAATAAGTTTTTTATAAATTTTCCAACAAATTTTGAGGCCGACTTTGAAACTCATGTGATAAAGTCAGGATTAATGAGCTGTAACAAATATGAGTCTAAGCCGGAAATGGGACAATAACCTCTCACAAGCTTTGAACTTGAATGTAAACATAACATTGAAAGGGCAGAGGGGAGATTTGAATCACTGCGTGAGACATTTAACGTTCTAATTTTAATTAGGTATTATTGGTCCTGCTTTTTCTTATCGTTTTAGTGAAGCCGACTGCCCCAATGTAAATTACACAAAATTCGGCCACAGAGCCATCTCAGTCCCCATTGAAATGTGCGTGTGGCAAGGTTGCCAATAGGCCTTAAGTGAAACATGTTTGAAAGATTGATGCTTTTATGCCATATTATTTATATATATCCCGGTAAATGCAACAGTAAGTGTTGGAACTGGGAGACATGTCAGACTGTATGAACAACCTAATGTCTACCCGGGGAAAGAATCCACATGCAAATTACAATTGGGCATGGGCGTCGCTTAGGGCGAGTTTTTAGGGCCGAGATGTCTTGATACCCTCCATACCATTAATTGTGTAATACGAATAGGAAATGTGTGTATGCTGGAGCCAAAAACATTGTGTAAGTATTACTTATAGTAGCGCACACACTGCTATATGTGTTTGCACAGTGTGGAAGTACCGTTTGCAGACCGCCGTGAAGTTGGGCTAGAATGATTCCTCCTGAAGCCCAAACCACAAGACATGAATGTGAATAATCACAATAGGCATCATTTGTAGTGAGAAAATTGTTAGAGCTAGACTGACCACTCGATTGAGTTCAAATGCGGTTGTATTTCAAGCTCAATGTGACCTTTCTGTTGGATGACGTACGGAACAAGGAACGTTTATGTCTGACTCACCAGTAGTGCATACAAGTGCATTTATCTGGCAGTTTCAGCATTCCATTGTTCACATATCAGCAACTTGCGATTGATGAAAGAGAGATTACTGTGATAGAATATGACTTGGCGAACCCTAATTAACGAGTAAATAACCTTATCTTAATATTCGGTGAAAGTAGTAGGAAAAAGCCGCACAAGTCGTATGGATTGATAATCAGACGGCTGGCTACATTATTTGTGTTGATACTGATTAAATGAAGGTGCAAAAACCAGCAAGGATAAAGAAGAAGATGGTATTTTGATGAAGACATTAATGAGGCAAACAATACCCTTATTAAAGTTACGTGTACTCACGCTATGCAATATGTACGGAAGTTCATCAAACGCATCACAATGGGCGCAACATACGGATTCAACAGAAACTGTATGGGGAGACAAGAAATGCCATTGTTACAAAATCAACGAAGATAATTACAATAAGCTGTTATGTATTGAGATCTCTATTCTACCTCTATAATGTTGTCATGATGGTAGGCCGCACATAGATATCACAAGATCATCAAACAGTGGTCAGATGCTGAGGAACACTCTCGTCCAGCAGATGATGAAGTTAACTGCCGGTCCCGAGAGCAGGAAAGGGTGCGAAAATGACACTTGTCTGTGTCCTAACTCTCTGAACACTGAACTAAGAGAGATGGGGCTTAGTATGAGTCGGTGTTCATCCACAACCTTTTGACCTTTGCATGGGATAGGGTTTTTTAAATGAACTTCTGTTAGCTTCCTAACTCTTGAGAAATACTGAACTAAACTAAATACAAGCCTGGTCCAATTATCAAATTAATCTAAAAGGTAACAACAAAATATCTCAATTATTAATGAGCTTATAATTTCCCCTCCCCATCCCCTTCCCCACACATGCTACCCTTCTCTCAAAAATTACATTTACATACTGGATATCCATAGTGAATGCAAATGTCAAGATTTATTCCAAAAAGTGAGCTAATTTCTTATCTTTTCTTAATTTCTTATATTCTATGACAATGCCGGCCATAGATGCATGAAAAGGACAAAAGTCACATAAAAATTCACTTGCACCTGTTTCAACTAAATCTGGATTAAATTATATTTCTCCAAAGTTTAAAGGCCATCTATTTACACTATATACCGATCTGATGTATATCACATGAAACCTCTTTGTTACACTATGAGTAGTCTACTACTGTCTAATAAATACCATTTATGTATTAATATGCATGAATCTGTATCTTCGTTCAACTATGGTATTGTATAACACCGTTCAAGTATTAATATGAATGAAATATCTATCGGTATAGGAATGTATTAATATGCATGAACTCTGTATCGATATGTACACACAGACTATCCCCACTTGATAAGGGGTCACCTTTGCTTCAGCCAGCATTTAAACTTCTTCTTTTGAAAATTATATTTACACTAGGAATTGAATTTGTTGTTTTGTGAATTTGTGTTTAAAAACTTTGAACTCTGTGGTTGATTGAGGATCTATTGTTAACAGGCCCTTTATCAAGCAAGACCACAGAACTAAATTATTAATGTAAACAACTATTCATAAACAGCTAGGATAATACTCTCCATGTCTTTATCCCAGGACACAGAACAGGGAGAACTGTGTGAAAAAAAGGCTTCATGCTGAACATATAGAATCACTCCTTTATCCTTTATGAAGAAAACGAAACAAAAATGATAAAAGTTCCAAATGTTTAGAACTTTCCAAGCCCCTGTCATGACCTTATGCATGAGTTTGTTTTATATCAGAATAAGTATTCAGCCTGCTTCTTGTTTAAATATATTTCATATGAATATGCATTGGGTTTGTTCCCTTAAAGGAGTGAGATGCTTTATAAGTTACCTTCTGGGTCAGTCTAGGCTGATGATGTTCCGGCAAAATACCTGCAAATTAGAAGAAATCAAAGATAAAGTCTTATCAGCTAAGAAATTTTCGACACAGACAAATCTTCTGCTATACCAGGGTACAATGTAAAAGGGAAACATGTTTTGTAAATGACTGAATGATTTGAGAAACATCTTTAGCAAATGATTCTTAAGAAACTGTAAGTAGGTTTCTTAAAACTGTACACCCATTTACAGAGCAGCAAGGGAATATGGTCCAGAAAATTTTATTATGATATATTCCATAACTTTAAGGAAACCTCAGATCTTGCAAACAACTCCAACCATGCCCCTTCCCCTCTACCACCACCCCTCCTAGACCATCTAAAAATAAAACTTTAAAATACAGAGCCAGAAAAATCACATAATACATCATTCCAGATCTCAGCCTCACAGACTGTTCCATTGTTGGGTTATAAACTGGTGGATTAACATTTCATATTTTCATATTACTGCATTAAAGCATAAGCTATCACAATGAGAGTTGGATGGATTTGTTGTTGAAACTTCTTCTTTAGTAAATGCTCTTTTCATCTTAGACTACATTCTTCCTCCATAAAGTATCAATATAAAGTTTTAAAAAATTAAACTAAATTTAAACTCTCCGCTCAAAGAAAGAGTGTTTTGATCTCCGAGCTCACCTCCATTTAAAAGACAAACGGTTTCAATATTCAATCTTGGATGAAACTTCCCTTCATTGAACCTATAAATTGAGACAACACAAAGATATGAAACGGTTAATGGACCGAGCGACAGATTGAATGACTTGTTTCTTACAAACCTACAACAGAGATGCACGTTCAAAACTTAAAAAGATGGCAGCATTTGGTCAACAACTTTACCGAACTTATGAAGTAAATGATTACCACTAAAATTACAATGTCAGCATTTGGTCAACAACTTTACCAAACTTGGAGTGAATGATTACCAATGAAATTGCGATTGACAAAGTAAGATTACCCTCCAAAATATTTCACCAAATAAATTTTACTTAATCAATCAATCAATCATTGAATCAATTCAAATCTACCTACAACACTCTGAAACTTTGTCATAAAGCACAAATTGAAATGTTTGATGTTTTCCACATTTACTTCACTATTTGACATATAACCCTTCTAGTCAAGCAAACAAAGTACATATTTTATTGAATTTTAGGATCAATTGGTGAAACATTAATAAAAATCAATTCAAAGAGACTCCTTAATAGTTTGTTTTTACATGAAAAGTTCTTAGCATAATTCCAACACACAGAGTGCTTTCTTCTTTTTGGGGAGAATTTACAATTTTAGGGATACACCTCAAACTTTTCTGGAAATAATCCCACAAAATCTCAAACTAAATATGTCAAAAACCCTTTGCTTTATAGCTTCAAGTAATGTATAATCTATCAAGGTTTTGGACTCTTGATGACCCTTGACCCATATAAAACAAACATCTGTACTGCATTTCATAATTTGAATATTGTTTGAATCACAGGAAGATATGTGTCAACAAACTGCTGCAATTGTGTAACGTTTTAAAGGAATATCGAATCTTTTTCTCAGACATTTTTTACTTCAGAGAAAATTGTCTAAAAAAGGATTTTTCTGGTGACAAATGCTATGAGCATGTGGTTTTCACCTACACATTCATAATATTTTGAGTAATGTTGCCTCGATGATCAAAAAATCCTCTTTACCTTTTAAAGTTTTTAAAACCATAATCTCAATTTGCTACCTAGTTACTCACCTGGCTACTACTTCCTGAGCAACTGTATCACCAAGGTCATGGGCAAGAATGTGGAAAGATTCAACTTTAAGGTCCACCAGTAGTGATGTCACCATATCTGTCATGCCCATTACTGTATATTCATAACCAATCTAACAGTAGGAAAAGGAATAGCAAAGAAAAACAAATTCAAAAATGGTACATAAACAGTTAGAGAGCAGGACATATTGATCCTAGCAGGATCTTCTTTCATCAGAGGCTAAACTGAAACCAAAAACAGATTAAAGACAAATTTAACAGAGATGGGTGGGCAGACAGCTAATGGGACCAATTAAAAAATGGGAGATAATTATTAATGATGGTGAAAGGAGAAATGACACAAGAAAGAAGATCAAGTAGGAAAAGATTTGGGTGTGGATGGAATTGTTATGATGTGAGGAGAGGAGAGGGGGGGGGAGAGGAAAAAGTTGAAGAAAGGAAGATAAAAATGGAGGAAAAAGAAGATAGAAAAAATGGATGTATAGGAATTCAGATGACATGATGTTTACAATCCTAGCAGAATCTTTTTTGAAGGCACATTCAAGTTAGCCAAAGAGAGGCAGACATGTCTATTTCTTAAAGGATCATGAATAGACACTGACGGATTAAGAATTTATGACAAGAAATATTAATCACTCTAGAAATTGAGAACGGATATTCCAGTATGCAATGCAAAAATGGATCATTAAAACTTTCCTTACAACTTGCTTTGTTTATTTAAATTTGATGATGCATTCCATCAAAAAACATACTACACCAAGTTACACAAAAACTACTATAGAAACTACTACACAAAAACATACTGCATAAAAACAACATACTAAAACATACTACACCATACTACACCAATACTACAAGCATACTACACCAATACTACAAACATACTACACCAACAATACTACAAACATACTACACCAATATTACAAACATACTACACCATCAGAAACATACTACACCAATACTACAAACATACTCACTAATACTACAAACATACTACACCATCAAAAACATACTACACCAAGGGCAAGCTATTGTTTCACTTGAGGTTAAAATTCTCCTTATTCCAAATGGATGTCAGACAGCATCTGTTTCATCAAAGAACAATACATACTTATTATAGGTCTTATTGCTTACAGACAAATTGTTGGTATTGAAGTTGAAAAGGTAATCAACTTTTCAGAAGTTTTCATCAATATCTTATATGAAATTAAATTAAATTAAATTAAATTATGCAACAATTTACCAATCTATGTTATTTTTCTTGCCTAACTGTGGTTTATGAAAATCTTCATTTATGAATAATCTGATAAATTTAGTGACCTTACTTGAACCTAGAACAGCCAATCATATGTAGACGTTTGTACTCACAGGTTTGTCACTGAGGCCAAATCCTAGAAAGTCTGGAGCAATAATTCTACCGTAACGCTCAGATAAACCTCCCCATACCTGAGGAAAAACAAGATTTAGCTAATCATTCATTCATTGAGTGAATTCATATAGAACAAAGAAGAATTAAATAAACAAACAATGGTGATTTGTCAATGAAAAGAAATCTGTAGACAAACACTAATTAGTGTAACAATTTATGTAGATCACGGCCCACTACTGCACTGCACCTAAACTGTCCCCCTCCCCCCACCTCTCTAAAAAGAAGGTAATTGGCTTATTTTCATTGGTTCTTATTATATGGTAGAAATATGCAAAATGCATATTTAAAATCACAGTGACTTTGCTTAGAACTGAGAACTTCTTTCAAAAGATGACAAGAATAATATCAGCAGGACAATGTTTTCCCAAGTTGCTCATCCCAGCTGTAATATTTTCTGATCAGCCATTTGATTAGAAATAGGTAGTGGGGAGAGTTCATAGCAGGAGACGAGAGGAGTAGATTGAATGGCTCTAGCATATTTGTGTATTGGAAGGTGGGATGCCCCTGATACTGTACACAGTTATGCAATATCAGTAAAGGCATAATAAACAATACAAACCTTAATAAAATCATAGGAAGAGGTTGGATATCCATGGAAAAGGACTACCACTTTGGAGGCAGGTCCAGAACCTTTGTCATCTGTGAGGGAAAAAAGATTTGAAACATGTCATAAATTTCATTTAATACCTAGCTGCATTCACAGCATAATACCTCTTGCTATAGATGTAAATTATATACATCATCAGAACAAAGTCTATTAGTTAGGTGTGTTGCTATCACAACAGGAACTTCATACCTTCAGAACATTTCAAAACATTTTTAACATTTACAAGAATTTCATTGTAAATGTAACACACAGCAGTATATACAGGATTTCTCAAAGGGGGTGGGGGGTGGGAGAAGGGACAATTATTGGTCGATACCAAAGTTATTACTTAAATGAATGTTTGTATTAAGAAAAGATTGGATAAATTAAGGACTACACACATGTTAGAATCTCTCATATACTATACTTGTTATGATTAATATTTAGTATGTAGCTAATTTTTGGTAGCAAAAGAGGTTCCTTTGTGGATCTGCTCTTACTACAAACTTAGCCAACTATCAAATGTATATTATGAATCAGAGTAAATTGTCATAAACAGTAATATATGATATGTTATTCTTGTATCCCATTGTTGAGTCTTACCATGGTAAAATATGTTGTGACCATTGAAGGTGAATGATTTGCCAGTTTCCTTCCAGTTTGTGACATCTGGGGAAAGTTCTGGAGCTGGGTATGTGACGAATATTGCTAGTGCACACACAAAAATGCAAATTAAAGTTGGCCACATGGTGGATGATGTCTGGAAGAGAGAATATGTACATGTATCTCATTGTATTTGGAAGTAAGGTTAAAGGACAATAGTATTCACATTTCTTTTTATAATGAATAATAGTCCCTCACACATTTTCAAAACTGACAACATTCCCTCCCTTCAAATTTGTGAGGTAGCAAAGGTTAATTAGCATCAAAACTAGACAGACACAAGTCTGTCTTTAAATGTTAAGTCTGGTGTTTTGCATTTGCTTGCTGTTTCCCTTTTGCTTCCCAAAAAGAATTACAGTCTAGTTTGTAAGCCTACATACCTAGTGCACATATTGGAAATTTTAAGGAAAAAGGGTCCCTACATTACACATGGGATGGGTGGTTATATAGACCCTTTCTTCAAATTTGGGAGGTGGCCGAAGAATAAATGACATAAAGAATGCTGATGAGCTCCATACTAGATTACAACATTTTGATTTAAACAGATCAGTATTGATTTATATTGTGAGCAAGGCAGGACATGACACTTGACAGATTACGGTTTATCTATCTCTACGGTTTATCTATCTCTCTATAGGCTGATAAGTAATAGTACAAACTTCTGAAATAAGCTGTATTTACCATACAATAACACATGCACACAAAAAGAAATCCCAAAGCTGATGCTACCTAGTGATAATAATAGTGAAGCATAGTTAAAACAGATTGTTATATAGCCACATTTGTTTTTTCTTTACAACGTTGGCATATCTGTTAACAGTGACGCTGCAAGCTGGCTACAAAGATCTACAACTGGTAGGCTAATGATGTAGGACAAACATCCATATATGTAGAAAGCAGGCTGTCTTTGCCCAAGTGTTACTCGAAAAGAAGAAGTTTTACTAGCCTAGCTTAAATAACAGTTTTAGGAGTAAATTTAACCATTAGAAGATTGCGCTTTCATAGATACATCGCCATATTCTAAAATTTACAAGCAAATATACAAACCTGACTTTTTGTTCGGTATGAGTTTGAATATAACCTTTCCGAAAGGACAGATCTAGACCTTCAAGTGTCTTTCAGACCTGTGTCATATGTTTCTCTGCAAAGTTTGAAGCACCTAACAAAAATAAAGGTTTCTCGACCTGTGTACTCCAGTCTTGTATTGTACGTATAGTGGCTTAAAAATATTCGGTAATTATGATGTTGCTTTGCTTTTGGTATCGCTAAATTTGGTATTTACTTCAACTAAAAATGAAAACGTGTCCTTAGCTGCCAGTTTTAATTGATTAAAAGGACAAACACGCTACATACTCAACAGTGGTGAGAACGAAGCAGCTGTCGTTCACTGTGAAGGCCACCATGTTCAGAAGGTATGTAATGTGGGATAGCTATGTGCAACCTCCCTGCCATGATTTGTCTTTCAGCGAAATCAAAGATCAAACAGCCAACATTAAACAGCGATTGCCTGTCGACGATTTCAGACTTTTAATATCATGATGTCAACTAGACCTATAACGACCGAATGCCTTCAATGGAGATGCAAGTTGTTACAAGTTATAAGCAATTATATTACAGAGCAGGGAGATTCACGAAATCCAAACATGATACGATTGCATCGCGATATCTCGGTCGCAGATTTTACATTGCCTTTAAAATGTTTTAACTTAACGCCGAGTCTTGTTGGTAAAGAAGAAGATGACAGAAACGTAAATAACTTTAAAATTAAACTCATGTCTTTGATTGCCTCCATGTCTAAAACAGACGAGTAAAGGCTAAGTGAAAGTTGGAAAGAACAGAATTTCGAAGATATCGTGAAACCAGTCTACGTGATCAAGCTAATGTTACATACCATACATAAATATTCGTTGTCAACTTGTTTCATGTTCTGGTTTCATAGCCATACCCCTAGACCTTTAAATGTAGCATTATGGGCTTGTAGTTGACACACTTAAGGATTTGATCAACGATGTCTATCAAGGAAAAATCCAAATCACTCAACTTTATGCGTTTTTCATATGTGTAGTTCCTTAGATTAGAAGTGTAAATGTAATGATCTCAAAATATTTATTGTTCTGTGCCTATGCAACGTAC
>JAAAKB020003870.1:0-10238 GCA_010014835.2 Apostichopus leukothele
ATATATATATATATATATATATATTGCAAAAAAGGTTAATTTTAACACAAAGACTCTTATTAGTTCAATGATAACATATATATACAACTCATTAAAAGAACAAGATTCTTGATAATTGTCGATCCGATGTAAAACAATGAAATAGAGAAACATAGTACTAAATATAAAAAATTAAAAAAATTGCATGATAACATATTATTTCTCAATCTATATAAGTACAATAAAATCTAGAAATCTTCCCCAAGCAAGTTTACGATATTTTGGACAAAAAATATGCCGTCCTTGTGTAAAAAAGTCAGTGACGATGAAACACATAAAAGTTTATGGAATGTGAAGTTTCACGTGGTAATCTAATACACATTTTACTTTCGAATATTTTGGTTTTCTTCGTCTTACAACAGAAAACGTACTTGTTTAACATATGTAGAAGACTACACGGTGTAATTTTGAACTTTGTATCTAAGAACAAGCCTATCTATCGATTTGACCAGTTTAAGGGAGACAAAAGTTTGAAGACAGGTAATAACAGACAATTCTTGACTTTTAATGTGGACTGTCACTTCTAAAGGCCAAATTTTTATGAGAAAGTTTATAAAACTTGCAAAACCTGGCACTTCAAAGCTCACAGAGAAATATGGAGGTCCTCTTAATTAATTTAAAATTGAAAACGTATTCTCGTTTTTCATTTTTACCGCCCAAAGTTTTTACTTTTATTCCAAAATTAATGCAAAAAAATTAAAGAGGAAGGATTTCGGAGTTTCAAGAATTGTGACAAGACATTTTTGATGGAATAGGTCTTTGTTGTAACCTTTTAAGAAATCTTGAATAGGGTTTAAATACACAAACAATATGTTAACACATTAGTAAAAAACACAGTTTTATAAAATCCAGTAAAAAAAAATGGTAAACTGAAATATGACAACAAAGTTCATGTCGGAAGGGATCAATAGCTATCTTGAAAATAAGAATGTGACCAATTGTTAAACTTCTTTGGAGAAATGGTTAACAAACAAATTAAGACTCCAGAGTCTAGAGGAAAACGAAACGATAGAATAATGTACAGATCGCAAAATTCCAGATGATATAAACCGGGACAAGATTTTCACCAGGACTAAATAAACGTAGTGGTATAATAATCTTCAATACCAGCTGATGAACATGTTGTTGTTAGAAAACAAATATATATCAAACAAGTATTCCAACATCAGCAGAAGTGCAGAGGTTGTGAGAAGACAGGTAAGGGCAGAAGCAAATTAAGAATGTCATAGCACTCTTGATGGTCCAGATGACATGAAATTGTGCACTACTTTACAATTAAATAATCGTACCAGCCTGTTCCCTGTTGTTTCTATCAATGCAAAACCATCAAATTGTCTGAATGAGGAGATGTCAGCTTGGGTTGGGTCAAATACCAGGTAGTTTTACTATAGGGCTAGGCAACCACCCACTTATTCTAAATTCCAGACATGTTTCTAGTGCATAGTAAACACCTGACCTGGCCATGGGCATACACCACTGGTAAGGCAGTCCTAACATATTGGAAGGAAGTTTTTCTACAAAATAAGAAAATTCAAAATTTCAGGTGTTTTCCAAAAACTACAAAGTGACAAGCAAATTTTATATATGTCAAATTTGAGAAGTCAAAAATTTATATTTTATATTTTGGTGTGTCCGTGAACAATGTTCTGATCAATAAATGTTAGTTAGTTTCATAAAAAAAAAAAAACTAAGAAAAGATAGGTTTGCATAATTTTGGAGTTAGGACAAATTATCAGTTACATATTTTTCTTTTAACAGCTACATAATGATGCCGAAAATGAGTTATTCACAATGTTTTGACAAAATGTTCACTACGCCTACTATAGTTCTGGGTATTTACAGCAGAATGAAATTTGAAAAATATTTCCAAACGACAGAGAAGCAATATTATAAATTGGCATGTTAACGATTTTCGGTTTCAAACGGTCATATATCACATACCAAGTGGTTGTAGCAAATAATCGAAATAGAGAGACCGGGTCAACCAACTTATTGCTAGATTATGTCAAATATAAATCATATATATGCTGCAATGTAGGGGTGGAGTGTTGAGGGGGGAGGGGGAGGGGGGATTGTGGTCGGTAGCAAGAGGTCCATGTTAAATTTCTGCCACGCACACCCTGGAAGGAAATATTACTCTACCATCTGTAAGTGATGTATTCATTTCATCAGATTTTCTGGTTCCAGCATTGTTCCATTTCTCTAAGTGTTTTAGTTTGCAGTATTCTCCACTAATTCTTCATCTTGCAAGTTAACGTTGGATGATAAATATATATATTTTCATTTCGATATTAGTACTCCTTTTAAGGTCTTCTATATATAAGAAGTGCATGGAATTTTTGTTAGCGGTATGACACCAGTCAATGTTACCGTTCATCTCATCGACGACAGTCGCACAAACGTGTCGACTACTCTTCCTTGTTTTGCAGTCTGTTCTCGGAGAAGTTGGAGAACTTTGCGGCATGCCACTATTAAAATGTCAAAGGTCAACACATCAACACATCCGTGAAAATCTTGATCTTAAAATATTGTTCAAACATTTGAAATACAGATTTCAATTACACTGTAGGGAATTTTAGAAAAGAAAACTCTCATATCGCAAATTTATAATCATCGATTACATAGGACACACCTTCCCTGAGTAAAGGTTTTTTCCATTACGACTTCTACTAATCCGTGGTTTACAAAATCCACAACGTGGTAATGGCCAATATCGTCCACCCTATATATATATGCAATCCCAACACAGTATTTGTGGTATAACTTACCCCTGGGGCAGTTTTTTTTTATCAAAGTAACACAGAAAATACTACTAGCATACCACAATACCTAAAAGGCTTCCTTGTAGTTAGGCTCTGTGGACACAAAGTAATCGTCCATGTAGGAGTGCAGAAAGTCGAAGGTAGGGCGAGATTGTGGATCTTTGTTCCAGCAGCTTAGCATTGTCTGATACAGGGAATCTGTGCAGTTAGCCATCTTGGGCATCCTATAACCTCTCTCCACTTGCTCCAGTACCTCTGCATTAGTCATACCTACAACAAGAAATAATCATCATCAAGCCTTATTATTATTCATAACCAGCCTTATTATTTATTCATAACCAGCCTTATTATTATTCATCATCAGCCTTATTATTATTCATCATCAAGCCTTATTATTATTCACAACCAGCCTTATAACACATGACATCAAGTCAGCCCTTTACAGACCTGATCAGCAAACTGTAGTACCCTTAAATGTACCTGAGCATGAGATCGCAACCACAAAAAAAATAGAGTGCAAAAGATATTTTTATCTTCCACCACCCCCTCCCCCCCCCCCAATTATTCCCACACTATGAAGAAGGTTACTTCAATTGATATGAATATATTCCAATGAGAAAGCATGCTTGGAGGAAGAAGGACACATGTATGGACAATTTAGCACAGCTATGGAAAGAATACAGACCTTACCACACCCCAAAGAAGCCAAAGGATAAACAATGTTTAATTAGCAGAACCTGCTCACAAGCCTCCAGGTGCAAGATGGGAGGAATGTGTAGCCTACGGGCCAGTATCCAATTGCCGACGGAGAAATTTTTTAAGACGGCAAGTAGCTCTGATCTCTTGTGAGGATAAAGACAGAACTCATGAAGAGACATTGTTAAGTAGTCAGTCGCTAATTCTCCCCACTCTGCTGGACGAACAGCCTACCTACCACGAGATTCTCTGTTCGTTTCACGGCGAATGAACACAGCTCTGAAGCTCAGCTTTTTAGACTCATGCTTGCACTGGTCACGTTTATTTTGTGCAAGAGAATCATAACGGTCGGATTGAATCTTGAATGAGATGTCTGTAACTGCTACAGAAATTGGTGAGCCACCATAAAGATTTATAGTTGCTTTACGAATAAACCATGATGGCCATACATCCAAGCCCTTCGAACAGTTTTGGTTGAAATCACTTCTTTGGTTCTATTGATTGTGGAAGAACCTTTCTTTGGCACCATCCAAATCAGAATAGCTGGATCCAAGCATTGCTAAACGGGGGACCCTGAACATATCACTTTTGTACAGTTTGATGGTGTTACATACCTGGGTAGGGTGTTCTTCCGTAGGTTACCAATTCAGTTAGCAGGACACCATAGGACCACACGTCAGACTTGATTGTAAACCTGCCGTAACTAGCCGCCTCGGGTGCTGTCCACTTGATGGGAAATTTGGTTCCTACCAAGAAAATATTTCAAAAAGTAATAAGAAAACCACAATGAAACAAATAAGACATGAAAATTGTATATTAGCTGATCGAAGGATTATTCAGAGTTTTTATTTCCTCAAAGTACCTCGTTGGTAGAGGACATTCCCTTTTTCCCCACTCCCTTCCATTACCTATTTACTCCCACTGTTGCCACCCCCCCCCATATTCACAGTTTATCTCCACAGTCATCGCTAAAAACCTGTTTATTATACCTCTATTTTGCTCTCTCTCTCTAATTTTATTCTATCCATTGGTCAACTGTCCAATTAGTCTATCTGTCCATCTGTCTGCTTTAAATGTGTCCTCAATTATTTTCTCATCTCACTTATCCTCTGAGGAAGATCCCGATAGGATCGAAACGACTTACGTATTATATATCTATGTATCTACACAGGCTTCTCACGATGGACACACATTGTGTTAACAATTTGTTTTTTGTTTTTTTTACTTCCAACTTTAAAAGTTTGATACCATGTAGTGTTAAGAGTTTGAAATTTAAATTTTGGTGCCTACCAACCACTACCAACCTCTACCAAACTTTACTTACGTATTATATATCTATGTACCTACACAGGCTTCTTACGATAGACACGCATTGTCTTTTAACAATTTTTTTTTTTTTTTACTTCCAACTTTAAAAGTTTGATACCATGTAGTGTTAGAGTCTGAAATTGACATTTTGGTGCCTACCGACCTAAATGTAAACCACAATGAAACGAACAAGAATTTGATAACAAAATGGCCTGTTAGTGAATGCAAACTATACACACTATATCATATGATAGAATGATTATTAAAACCACTTTTTATTTTTCGTTGTTAGCTCTTCCTTCTTTTTTTCTCTTTCAAGTACCTCTAAATATACAGCAGAATCTGGAACAATTCATAACAACAATTGGAACTATTTCAGGAGGTTATTAAGCTTAATTTTGTGAGAAAAGAAATTAAAGTGAAAGATTTTTCTATCTTCATTTGCAAAAAGGCAAGCCATCTTCTTTTTTTCTGTTTTAGAAAGTGTGTCAGACTACCTGCCTATTCTCCTCTAGCTATATGAAACAACAATGTTGTTTGGTTCTGCTTCTGCATTCAGTATAGTTATGAAACTTGACGCAACTATTAGTTATTAAAACATCATCCTCGGCCAATACACAGAATACTGTTTGAGAGTTCATTAAAATAACACAAAACACTTAAAAAGAATGGGTTAACTATTGCCAGCTAGATGGAGTTTATATTGTTCCAAGTTGAAAGGACAACCAACTTTGTTAAATTAGAACAGAAAGCACGATTGAAAATATATCACGTTTGAAAAGCGAAAGAACAGTGACATTCTGAGTGTTTTGGCATGCTATGAGAGATATTTAACTATTTCACCTGATAATTAACCATGTACACAACACAGTGATACACTTCAGCATTTAAGTGAATAGCTTTTAGTATGGGGTTTCATTTCCAACAACGCTGGATGTTTGCCAGCGATTAAACTCAGGTACTCAGACTGTCAATCCATCATTTCAGACAAAGGAGAAGCAAATTTGAGTCAAATTCTGAGAATAAAAGTGTTTCAAAACTTGTTTTTAGATGATGTTCGTGACATGGTGAATGTAAAGCAATGCTGGTACAGTAGATCATATAATGTTTTATGGGAAGGACATAGATATTCTCAGATTGCTAGCATAGGATAACCCAGTTTCAATATCTTCTAAAATCTAGCTAGAATTGTTCGTTGATGCTGTCCGTGACACGGTGAATGTAAAGCAATGCTGGTACAGTAGATCATACAATGTTTTATGGGAAAGACAAAGATATCTTCAGATTGCTAGCATAGGATAACCCAGTTTCAATATCTTCTAAAATCTAGCTAGAATTGTTCATTGATGCTGTCCGTGACAAGGTGAACGTTAAGCAATGCTGGTACGGTAGATGATACAATGTTTTATGGGAAGGACAAGATATTCTCAGATTGCTAGCATAGGATAACCCAGTTTCAATTTCTTCTAAAATCTAGCTAGAATTGTTCGTAGAAAAACAATAATAATTTCTCGCCAGTTGGATCCTCTGTTAATCCAAAATGTGGATCAGAGAAATCGGTCTGTGATTGTCATCATGGTCAGATGTAATTATTTCTTAATCTTTAACCTTGCTCTTGATTTTACTTTGCGATATGTAATAACTTTCAATGTCTCCTTATCAGTTCGGTTTAAACTTTCTAACTGTGGATATTCCATGTGTGAAATATCCTACAAACTGCAAATATATCCCATGGACATTCATTACCATGAGATTAAAGTTATTAACATCACACGCAGAGGAAGCCATTTTTTTTTCCCCGATCATCTGCCCCGATAATTTAACGCTTTGCCTCTCAGATACATACATGGCATTAACTAAGCTTGGAGCCATTCTCATTCCTTTACAGAAAATGATATTAATTATCAGGATATATTTCACCCCTACTGGTGGGAGGAATAAGATGACACCAAATTTTGGGGGGTTTCAAAAATTAATTCTTTCTGCCAGACAATCCCCAAATGAACACAAGAGTTAATCGATGATGTAACCCTCCTCAGGTCACAGGTCACATACTGACCTTGTCGGGCGGTGTATTCGGAATCTTCGATCATCCTTGCGAGTCCAAAGTCGGCAACTTTGCAGATGTTATTATGGCCGACAAGGACGTTCCTAGCTGCTAAATCTCTGTGTACATAATTATGACTCTCTAAGAAACCCATTCCACTGGCAATCTGTTGTCGATGAAAGAAAATATAAATAAATAAATAAAAACAAATGCACATGCTTATACATGATGATAATGCGCAATTTATATCTCACGATTCATGAAACGAACATGAGAAAGAAGAAGAAAAAGTTCAAATTAGTTTGAAGAATACACCTTTGTAACAGTACAGTACTTTTACTGCTGCCTGACATAATTATGTTCTTGGTTCATAACTTGATCTTTCAGTCATTTTATCTCGTGTTTCATATTAAATACATTTAAATGCTGGGCAAAAAGCAGCTTCCTGAAAATACAACAGGTCTTTGAAATCATGAGCGAGGTAGAAAAAAGTATTCATTATTTATTTTCTTTTTGGGGGGTGGCTGTTTTTCATCAAAGAGACATACTGAACAAAATCTTCATACTACATTGTCTGTGTAGTTTTCAGGGAAGGAAAATGTGGTATAGGCTCCAGTTTGCATATGCTACAGTGTGTTAGGATAATAGTTTTTGTTCCCCCTTGCAGGTTGAATATGCATCGGTGATTGAGGGTGTAAATCTCGAAGGTAGAAAAGAAATCACGGAAATCCGTGAATTCGCGGAAAAAGCTCATGCCTGGGCTATATTTGGCTTTCAATATTATGTGACAATTCTGCTATGTTCTAGTGAACTTCTACATCAACGAGGGAGAAGGATGAAACCGAATGAACTGTCATCAAAGTCCAATTTAAAGTGGCTAAGACAAAGGATATCACAAAAACCTCAAAAGGACAAAAGCAAAATTCAGTTCCTCGATCATAATAGAGAACTGAAACAGTTACATACTCGGAATACAATGCTAATCAATACTGCAAGTCAGCAATTTTGGGAATGACACTCAATAAGAGTTATTGTAATGAGACTTAACGAGATAAATGAGAATAGCAAATGCTGCAGTAGCTGACACTGAGCTGCTCATCAAATGATGACTCTTGGCACAGAATTAATTTTGATACATTGTAGACTATTTAAAAAGCTGATAAGATTTTTATGGCTTCAATTGACATCTTTACAATGCATTTCCAACTTTGTCAAAGAAACGATGCAGTAGCTCACACAGTGAAGCTGCTCATCAAATGATGACTCTTGGCACAGAATTAATGTTGATATGTTGTAGACTATTTAAAAAGCTGATAAGAGTTTTATGGCTTCTATTGACATCTTTACAATGCATTTGTCAAAGAAGCGATGTCGTTGATAAGGAGTCACATCGGAGAACAATGGTCCCCGTGGAGTTATTAGAACTTCTAGAACGAAAGGATTAATCCATTAACTAAGTTTAACATTAACATTGACGTTACAATTAGTTAATGTTAACTAAAAAATTAACAATAACTTATTCCTGCACAACATCATCATTATCATCATCAAATTAACCCTAAAAGAATATTTTAATTTATTTTTTAATACCTCCATGTTAATAGAATATTAGCAACACTCAATAAGTTTTCTTCTTGGACTATAGCATATCTGCCTAACATCATCTTTTGATGTTACAGTAAGTGAAATTTAGCTGGAACACAGGTAACTTTGACGAATATGAAGCAACTCATATTTTGAGCAATCCAGGTGAAAGCTAACATTATACAAAATTAAAAAAATAAAATGGTTCAATTCCAAACGTTCCAAACCCTTTTTTCTCACAAATAGGAACTTTTCCGGTTCTAAAAATTTACTTGGTATTACTATTTACTAGACTGTTTCACCCTCTATCTACATCTACAAAACTGGTTACTATCAAACTTAAAATTATATTCAAATTCAATTTGAAAACTGTAATGTTTAAATGTTTGTCTGTATAAACACAATGATTATGAATGGGACGCATGCAACTGTTGCTTCCCCTTTCATGTGATGACATACAGTACTGACAAAATTGTTTTGGTTTTTTATTGGTTTTGGTTTTGTTGTTTTGATTTTTAAACTTACATCCAAGCCCAAACATCAAAATTCTCATGAATCTCAAGGGGTTTACAGAAGAGATAGAAACACTATTAATGGCAAATCAAAACCATTTGCACTTTACAATTCCAACAGGAACATTGACCGAAAAAAAAAAATATCCCTGATAAGCTGGCAGGTCTCGTCGATGTACTGGCAATTAATTGTCCTCTTAGGAAACTATCAAGTTTTGGAGGTCACCAGGTCATGCAGGGGAGGGGAGGGATGCGTCTCACCTGAGCACCCATATCGACAAGTTGGGGTAGTTTTAAATGTTTGCCATCACCGTCCTTTAGAAAGTCCAGGAGACTGCCATGTACCATCAACTCTGTTACAATGTAAATGGGCTCCTGTAGATTAAGAAGAAAGGAACAGCATATCTATGATATCCACTCTCACGCACTCTCACACACAGACATATAGATTTAAAATGAAATGACGACACAATCAAAGACAAATAATTCTGTACAGTGAAAGAACAGTTCAGATAGCGTTGTGCGGGATCTCGGTAGTCAAGTGAATCCCGATATCCCGATCCCGGTATTGACTAGTCCCGACCACAGTGCAATGTGTGAAAAGGGACCTAATATAGCGTGTTATTTTGGATGTTTTTTTTTATTTTGTTACAACCGTGCCGTGTAAGAGTATGAACATGGCCTAGGCTATGCCATTGAATGTATGACATTGACAGTCTCGTAACTAAGTGCTTTGAACCATAAATGAAATGTTGAGGAAAATCCCGGAAGTAGTTATGATACCGGGATTCATGTTGCAACACTACCGGTTGTGGGAAATTGCACTACCGCGCAATGCAACTTGGAGAGGATTTACCCCCTCTTTTTGAACAAGCCATGGGATGTTAACATATAATTTAATACGGTCTGTCAATCCAAAGAAGACGTGTATCTACGTTATTACAATCAGTTCACTTCCCCTGACTAACGTGATTTGCAAGTGATTTGCGAAAGTTTGTCTTAGACAGAGGCGATGGTAGGGCAGTGTGTCGAAGCAGAAAGGTGCCGAGGGGGCTGCAGCATCCTGCATGGTATGAGATATTTGGTTTTGTGCAGTTTGGCACAATAAGATACTACAGTTCCACACATTAAACACTGCTGGTCCATATAGATAATCTCTGATATTGTTTGATATTGATGCAGCCTCGCTGCAGGGCATTTTGCAGCTGCTGCAGCTTTCTGACAAATTGCCCAACCAAATGGTCATTAATAGGATCTATCTTAGGGGGGGGGGGCGGGGGGCATGGTAAT
>JAAAKB020003979.1:0-15332 GCA_010014835.2 Apostichopus leukothele
GGGGGAAGCAAACAGCGATAACCGAACTCAACCCCCCCCCCGCCCCCCTCCCCCCTCCTCTCCTTATTCTTATCCACGACTCCCACGAGCATGATTTTTATGCCTCAGAAAAATGTGATTTTCCTCTCTTTTTTTTTGGATTCCAACAATTTAATTCAAAATCCTCAGTTAAGATTGCTACGGATCGTTAACGGCGCTCCATAAAGATTTTGAGGTTTTGAACGAGGCTGTTGATTGTTTTGGTAAATTTAAATATCCCCAGAATGCAAAATGTTCATTACTAGCAACGACGAGTGCATCAGACTTAAAAGCAAGAACAAAAGCAACCGTATTCTGTGTATTAACGTTTCTTCGGTCTCAAAGAGTTAGGTATCGTTTCCAATATCATTTGGTGTTCATTCTCCATATCCCTGTATTTCTAGGTTTGAAAATATCTCTTTGTCCATGTTGATTATGATTCTCATACGTTCTGTGTTACACCTACTCGGTTTTCGTGGAACTGTGCCTAGGTCGAATACTACAACGGGGGGTCGATAATAAGCCACTGATCTGTACACTAAGTGTACAGATCAGGGATAAATAAGCAGATAGTTGCGCCCCCAGTGTATACCACAGTTTTTGTAAATAAAGATGTGGAGAAAATGGCAAGAATCTCTCAAATCTACGCTAACGTAGGGCAACACAAACGCAGTTGGCCTAGTCTAGAGCTGCATTTTAGCGTTACTTTACCTTTAATTATAGTTAGACTAGAGTAATCAGATATGTATTTTCTTGAGGGGTATAAAAAAGTGATAAATTTTCTTACACAGTTACAGAGATTTAACAAAGGTTTCGAAAATAGCATTGAGTGTTCTCAAATTATAATTAATACATCAGCAGCAGTCAATGTTTGCTGACCAGTTTTAACAAAGTAATATCGCCATATCAGCTTTTTAATCGATCAAATAAACAGTTAGGCTCAAAACATTACATACTGTAATTATCCACTGGCCTATTACGTAGTAAGGCAAACTACTGTAAGCCCTCCATACTTTGGTAAAGCTAGTCGCCAAACATTACAGATTTTACTATAGTTTGCAAGGACTATATCAGCTTCTTGCTTTTTCTTTTATATGTGAATACTGTGTGGAATACTGTGGCAGCACCTGTGACATGTGAATGAGAGAAGGATCAGGACCACAAAACACTGATTTTTTTTCACATCAAAGTTTCATCAAATCTGCAAGGATTATAGTTGTGCAATAAAGATCATGCTTATTACATTTCCAGAAATTTTGATCAAATCCAGTCTGAGCAAACCGTAACTACAATTCGAATACAGGTACATTATAGGGCAATATTGCATTGAAAGCCTGTTTATTTAGCAATACTTTCCAGCTTTCCTGTTCCAAATTCAACCTTTTAAGATGTCGAATAAAACTTAACTTTCCAAAATTTGAAATACAAACAAACAAATCATGACTAAAACCATCACAGTTAACGGTAAAGACCAAGGTCATTAATGTGTTGTAACTGTTGTCAATCATGTCTGTTTCAGATGTGACCTAGAGTACCCAGTCCTGGACACTGATTGGTCATATTGAACAACATGTTAACGTTCTGTAGCCTAGCCTAGTTAGCAAAAGTTTTGGACCATACCGTGGATTATATCCAAGGTCTAATGTACTATTAATCTGCCTATGGAAAAGGATCTTTATGGAGAAGAATCTTTATGGACGAGAACAATAGGGCAGATATGGGAATAGCACATTCAATTAGCTTTGTCATTTTGTAGTGCATTGGCAAACTTGTCTGTGCAAGTGATTGTGTGCAATGTCAATACACAGTATAGTACAGTTTATCGTATAGGTTGTATGCATGGTTAACATAGTACAGTAAGTACTATGAGCAAAACAGGAGCGTTTGTTAATGTCTGACGTCATATGCTAGAGATGATTTGATTGGTTGAGTTTAAAATATGAACGCATAATTGTTTGGGAGAACAAAATTGTCAATGTTTACGAAAAGGTTAATTTAGGTTTGCCTAGTAAAAGTTCTATGACAGTAATCGCTCTTTCATCAGGTGTAAGTGACAATGGAATGCTAAAAATTCCAGATCAACGCAATAGTGCCATCAAAGTATAAGACAATGCAAGGAATAGAAGCTGCTATCAAACTTGGGCCATAACAACAATTCAAAAACTTTATTACCCAACATATTGCCCAGCTTTTTTGTTTATTGAGCCTAAATGATGAATGACACTTTAAAGTCAATGGCTTATCAGTGTTTTCAAAAATGGAATGGAAAATACAATAGCACAAATATGCGAAATAAAAAATAAAGGGATCCCAATACAAGCTTATAATTGGGTTGATAACACATAATAAACTACCATGGCATAAGACCATGGTTTAGTGTGGCTATTTTCTATCCGTAGGTTTGGCCAAATGCATTGGATACACATCACTGAGAATTGACACACACCTCATTTGATTTCCTTGCCAAAATTTAATCATAAAAGTTTCAGTTACAAGCAAGGAATGAAATACTGTACTTATTGCTAAGAATTATTAAACCTCATTTAATATTACTTGACAAATATAATAAGTCTAAAGACAAAATAGTTATTGGCAACAATCAGATGACCACAATTTATTTTGCTTCATTCAGTTCATGACCTTCTGACTGGTTACCTATCTTCAGAATGTCAGTCTAAATCATTCTCTACTATCGTCAAGATATGAGCTATCAGACCAAACCAGACACCATGTTGAATTTATGGCCAACCACAGAAATACTTCCCATTGGGCCATTGGTATGGTGTATCAGCTATTTTTGCACAATGTTGTATTTTGTTCGGACATACTCTATACCTATCCCGTTACTTTAGCCTGCCGTCCAAGGAGAGTTGAGAGTAATATTATGTCCATTGTGCATCAACTATATGAAAAACATTATTCAAGGGTACAGTGTTTAAGTAAGTTGGTATGAATTTCATTCTCCTCGTTTTTAATACCACTTGCTAAATTTTCATTCAAGTAGTTATTCTGTGTTTGCAGATCATATCTTTAGTCACCAAACGCAGATGTAGTAGGGGGATGGGTGGAGTGTAGTGGGAGAGGATCATTAGGACCTACAGTACCAAATTTTAACTCAACTTCATTCTGTTGTACATACTAGAAATGCTTCAGTGGAGTAGTCTCAATCCACCTTTCAAATTCTGTGATTCACAGTCACGGTTTCATACCTCTTTTTACTTCATAAAACATCATCTCATTGGTTAGGTACTAAGTTAAATGCATCTGAGCTTCTACACCATCACTATTACTAGCTCAGGTACAAGGTTTCTTAATCCCAAAAGTCCTTAGTCTCATAGCCTCAAGCTCACTCATGTCCAATTTATGTTTATTTTCCTCCTCCTTGCAGTTGACATCTGCATAAGAGAGTAAAGATGGGGAAGAGAACGGAATACAAGAGACAGTTTCGAGAACCTTCCAGGCACACGCAAGATGCATACAGGAGCAATTACCAGTACTGCGTGTTCCGTAGGCAGTTGGAACATCAACATAATTTCGTGGAATGGGATTGGGACAGTGAATCGGAGAATGGAAAGTTATGCAGAAATGAACTGAATCTGAACAACAGTAATAGAGGGAGACTACCAGATGAAAATGAAGTACATGTAACAAGGACGGAGAAGGAAGTTCAAACACCAGAATGGAGCGGTAAACGGCCGGAACTTCTTCGTTCTCCTCCAGACAGGAACCGTCATATCAATTCTGAGAAGAATACACAAACACCACCAGGTACCGCTCGTTTGCGTTTGTTATACAACTTTGTGTTTTCTTTTGTCCATGAAATTAATTTCTGTAAAAGAAACTGAAAGAAACAGACAGGATTCTGACTTTAAAATCAGCCAGTTGGATTTTATGTACTTAGTATACAACCAACCTACTGTAAGTTCAATTTCCATCATATTCACTTGGTTTCATCTCATGTATACATGCTAGTGTATCATTCTGAAGAAAACGTTTCTTCCTGAACAAGGAAGTCTTATAAGTAAAAGCTAGTAATAAAACTTAATTACTTGATAACAAACACGATACACGTCTTTCACATTTCATATTATGCTAGGAGTATAGAAATATGTTCTATGACACTGCTGTGGAACTGCATAGTGGTACAGTACAGTGGGTTATAAAACTTGTTAATATTAATCAAGCAGACAAAAGTTTGAAAATTTTCAAGGTTGAATATAGGCAGTGACATGCGTTGAACAAAGTCGCTTTTGTGGGTTTTCTTTATATCTGATGTGGTTTAGAACATGAACTCCCGAAGTACTGCCCATCATGGAGAGTTGGAGACACAAACCTAACCATCATTTATTGGTCTATGTGATAAAGAAAACTGTCATGAAAACCTTCCCCAAACTGCCGAGAAAAATATGTTAAATTCTGTGGGAGATACCACTGATTTAATGTTCTTTACCCAGAAGGTTGAAGACTTTATTCTGATTATGACATCATACGTTGTTATGTTTCACTTTATATATTAACTTGTTTATTATTCTGTAATGGATCTGGCTTTTGCAAATACTGAATCTTAAAATATTGAACCTCTTAATATGACCTATGACCTACAATAATGATGTCATTAGTTTCAGTGTCAGCACTATTTGCATTCTACCTTGAAAACAAGGATGCAAAAAAAAAGTGAAAGGTTTCATATTTTAGGGGCACTATGATATCACATATTTACACATATTTACATATAAACTTTTAGATCCCAAAGTGGATATTTCAACCAGGATTTCTCCCAAATGGAACAAGAGTTGTCTTAGTTGTTTAGGGGAGTTGTCTGTCATAAACCATCTCTGACATATTTTTAAGCTAAAGATGATGGTCGTGTTTGTGTCTTACTTTGCTCTTACTTAAAGAAATCATGTAACAATAACAACACATGTTTTTGCTGTAATACTTTTTGTATGTGTACTAGTTGTGCGAAGTCGCTCTGGGACTTTCCTTCCCTTCGCCCATACTTTGTTTGGTTTGTACATTTTTGTGTCTTTTGTTTTACAAGTTTGTAATTGTTCATGTGAGAAAATTTGAAAAGTACTCTTCTTCACTAAGGAAGATAAAGAGTTACATTGACAGTGAGATCATTTTTTTTTGTAGCTCGCCAAAGATGTTTCTTTTTTCTCGTAATAGCTAGAAAGTCATCAGGAAAGAAGAAACAGTCGGGTTTGAGACAAAAGAGAAAGTCTAGACCAATCTCGTCTCCAAAACAGGATGCTAAATGTGAGAGAAGTGACCTCACACCACCTTTCCTTGCATTTGGCTGGGCTGATGCCACAAAAGGGGTCGGCGCAAAACAAACGTACAATGTCAGAGCTGCAAATGAGGTAAACCTTGTTCCACAGCGCCTTTGTTTCCTCCAACTCGTCCAGATCACACTATTCTCTCTTATGCCGAAAGGTCTATTTGAAGATAGTTAGATGTGGGCAGGGTGACATGTTTGCACCTGCTCTAGACTGACTGCAAACCGATTCAAATTGACCATGGTGAGGTGGAGAATTGTGGCTAGTCAGGCAGTGTGCGTGTGCTTAAGAATATATGAGACTGATCATGATAAGATTTCAGCCTCTTGTAAATTCATTTAAGCTTCAGTCGGAGAAACACAACATGTAGTGTTTTCCTAACTGGCAGTCCTCCTTTCATGCCAGTTCACAACTTCAACTGCCCAGTTTCATTTTATGTAACCAATCACGGGGAAATAAATTTGCATGTGACCTAAAGAAGAACTGGTCATCAACAGAAGAATGTCATTATATGCAGTCACTCATTGAGTCTCGACAACAACGGATGACAAAAGTTGAGTCTGTTCGCATTCACTACAAGCAGTGTATGGCTGGCTTTACAAAGTGAGAGAAATGATCTTAGATTAATGAGTTCTGATGAAACATTTTTATGTAATGTTACTATGGCAGACTATAATTTACAAATCTCAGGCATTTGACATTTACACCAGTTTAAATTTGATATGTGGCATGTATATGGCAATTTAAAGTTATATACTGGTCAGTTTAAATCCAAGACTGCTTAAAATGTTATTATACGTACTTTGTTTAGCCATTGACAGAGTCAACATCAATCAGGAGTTCAGGACATCAGAGATAGGGAATAATTTATTGCCAGTCAATTTGAGTAGCAGTATTAAAGGCTCTAAATATTGTCTCTCATAGAATGCTGCATTAAACAAAAAAACTACTCGACAATTTTGCAAATTATCTAGCAATCAGACCATTTTGCTACACAATGCTAGATAAATCATTCCCTGAAATATATCAACAAGCAAACTTGATATTTGTTAATTCAAACTGATAGATGTTTATTTACATATTTTATTTATGTTTGACAACTTACATTGGTTTGTGGATTCCTTGGGAGTTGTTACTGACGGCTTGCTGTAATATCAAAGTATATCAGTGTTCATTTACCTACTCAACGGTAAAGTTACACAAGTCTTCTATCTCATGAGAAAATGTTCAAGTATTCTAGTAAAACTTGTGGAAATACCTTTTGCAGGTTCATCCAGCTGCACTGAGAGCATTCAAGAGAAGAGAATTGGACATCTTAAGAAACGAGGAGGAAAGACGAAGAGAGACCTTGAAGAAGAAAAGGACCAGGGCTCTCTTCAATGCTTCCACTCATCTAAATGACAATGAGGATGATATGTGGCTGACTGAGTATCAAAGAAACTTTTCTGCAAGGACTCCATCGAGATGATGATTATGATGATGATGAAATGCTGTCTTTCTCTCATAAGGGTACATGAATGTTAACTCATGTAGTGACTATAAAGAACCCAGAGTTTTGCTTTAAGAAGAAGAAGAATCTTTTAAGTATTTTTAATCAGTCTGAAATGTTTTAATGCCTTAATGTAATTTTCAAAATGTCCTGGTCAAGTCAGACTTGGGTTAATAGTGTGAGCATCAATTTACTAGATGTTTACGAAGTCAAGATGGAAGGAAATATCATGGTTGATACTGTCAGTCCTATTTTGCAGTCCATTTCCATGGTAACGATGATCAATTTTACGTTCTTCTGAAAGCTGAGACATGGATATCAAATCATGACGATGGAAGATCACGAGATGTAGTTATTCGTAAATTATAAGTTATTTGTTCTGGTCAATTGAAGGTTAGGCTCATGCAATCGACACTATTCACATTTTAAGGGGTACAAGCTTTTTAATAAATTGGGAAATGACAAAACCCCTCAAGGGAAATCACTATCATTCTTTTACTCACAAGTTGTAAAATCTATATTTTGGGGCAGGGAAGGCTTATGAGATGGTTAAAAAAGGGGGACATCTCCTTAATTTCTCTGCATTTTGCAGTGCTTTTAGGACAGAATTGTGAGAATGAACCAAGACTGAAATTAATTACTGTGTGTAGATCATGTTGGTCTATGTGAATTCACTTTAGTACAGGAAATAGATGGTGTTTGGTTGGTAGACAGTGGTCAAGTTAGGTCAGCAATATGTTGGAAATTTTGTGGGCAACTGTTAAGTGGACATCTTATGTAGGTAGGGACTCAGTGAGTCATCATATTTACCACTTTAGTAGTACTGGTAATAGAATTCTCATGGAAAACCTGGAAAAGTCATGAAACTTTGAAAGTTTTCCAGGTTTGAAAGTCATGGAAAAAGAGTAACAATTGCCGAAAAGTGGAGTGATTTTCTTGAATTGTTTTGTTGCTGGTTCTCTCTTTGTTCCTTAAAGAGTTACCCACATCTCATGAAGAAACATCTCTGAAAAAAACATCATGGGATTTTTCAAATGTCATGGAGAAGTCATGAGATTTTTAAGTTCAAGATGTGGGAACCCTGTGGAAGACAAATTGTTGAGCAGATATTGAACGCATCATTAGCAGTTCAAATCGAAATGATTATTCTGCGATAGTTTTATCAAATTTATTTCGTGCAAGTTCAATTATTTTCATGTAAACTAGTGGAACGCTGAGTGGGCAGCTTCTGTTCATATATATAATTGGTAATGGTGTATTTGAAGGCCTTATTTCATTTGGTTCAAAAGACATTTGGAAAATGTAAAAATAAAAATATCTCAATTTAAATTCTTTAAGACATTTTAATATCTTTCATTCAATAAATAGTGTATTATTTACTGAGTGTTCACAATTTAGAATTTCTTAAAATGGTTTAAAAAAAAAGAGGTACTTTCAAAAGCGAGAAGTTGGGCGATGAAGAGAGCAAGAGAAAAATACCTAATATAATAAATTCATTTTTGGATTTGATGCAATTCTGAATTGGCAACTCGCATCCACTTCCCTATGAAACATTGTGAGACCAGAATTAATCTACTATGTACAAAGAGATGGAGACAAGAGTTAGTCCATAGAGATTGTTAATATGTTTAATTGGTTCCAAAACATGGATAAACAAACTTTCATACACATGGCTTACTGTACAATAACTTCTACAATAATGTATTAGAAAAATAGCTATACCCTCAACTAAAAACAAAGCACATGACTAATTTTTTTTTTTTTCACATACTAAAGTTAACTGTAAATATCATTTACAGAGTTCACTTTTTTTTGCAGTTCATGTTCCATTAGATCAGTTGTTTACGTTAACGTTATGTAATTTCAAAAGTACAGATCACTTTCTTTCCTCACTTGTTGGTTCTGTATGCCCTCTTTAGCAGCTATCAATCACTGCAAATATCATATAAAAGTTTCTCAAAGGACAGAGGTTGCCTCATCCCGTTAGATCCCCTCCCCAGGCCACAAGCTCAGCCGTTGGAGGAATTTAACTGATAGCTACAACCATCCATTTCGGATAAGCTAGTTGGGAGATGACATCTGTGCATGTGTTGTTTCTGTCTGTGACCTTTCTGAATAGGTCAATCGGTAACCATTCACTGTAATGCTATACCACAGCAGTTGATTGCGTGTGGTATGTAACATGTACAAACACTTGTGTCGCAGCACCTGTATGTAGGCCTACCCCACTCTGTCAACAGACCATGACATTTTAAGACTCAGTCAGCCTTTCACAGTCAAATACCATCTCTATTGATAGTTCTTCCTTTTAAAATTTCCTATTCTGAATGAAAATATGTGAAATATCGGCTGATGACTACTCTGGATGTATCAGGCTATCACAGACCTGGAGTAAGTAGTATGTGTTCCGTATTAACACACGTTAGTGTACACACAACACTGTATAGAGTGTTTGGTCATGTAAATGTATATGACCTAATGTTTAATACTGTTACCGATTGACCTTGTGACCTATTGCACAATACTCCTCTGTGGTGTAACTCCAAACTAGCCTTTCTCTTAGTTTACAGTTCCCATCCTCATCTTACTTGACCAATGAAGACTTACATATTAACACAATCAGTATCTTACACCAGCTAGATAAACACATCCACAGCAATCATTATCCATATATCAAAATACAAAAACTACTTTGAACTGACAGAAATTAATCCATTCGGTAAAGCTTCAGTGCAAAATTTTTCTCACCGTCTAATTTACCTCCACAGAGTCCGAGAGTTACACTTCCTGTAACCAATATCTGGGCAAGAACGTTGATTCTTTCAGGGTATTAAACTGTTCTTATCAACAAAAGGGTTACATTATAATAATGTACCTAAATACTACAAACAAATTAAATTTTACTTCGTAGCATTTATCAGTATTCTAGTGCTGTTCTCTGAGATACTCCTTTACATTACACAGCAACCAATCAGAATTTAACATACCTGGTTACTTAATTTTTGAAAGCTTATGCTGCGACAGTCATGTTATGTTCAGTAGCACGTGCAAGATATTTACTATAACTTCACATGTGAGTTTTGATTTTACGTTCATAATTTAACTATGTTTTAGCTAAACGGTTTCCAGGCAGAGAATAACCGTTCATTAAAGGTGAAGATTTGATATTAACCTGTTCAAATGTAAGCCGTAGGTTATGTGTTGGCAATGTCGCAGGTTACTCAATGATCTTACCCTGGTCTAATCAATTTCTTTACAACAGTAGGATTTAATACCCTAAGGGGTACAGTATAACATCTTTAAGTAATACCATCCCACATATGGCATTTACACCTTCAAGCTGTTTGCACATTTAGTGTTCGTCAGAGCGCTCAACAATTTTTGGCTTTTATGCAGATTGAATTGTGTTATAAGTAACAATGTCCATAAAGTGATGGAATAAGAAACTTTGCACAATTTCACAAATTTTCTTCAGAATGAAAATGCTTCCTCGTTGTAAGAACAGGTGGAATATTATTTGTACAAAGAAGCGGCGAACATTCTATCTAAAGCCAGTTTTATATGATACAGCAGCTTTTACTAAATGAGGATAGATTTATCCACATCTGTGTTAATATATGTGCAAGAATATAGTAAGTAATCCGCAACAGAACAGATGGAGGAAAAGAAGTAGGAGCAACAAAAATGCTAGAATACTACGATATGGTCACCCGTAGGTCAAATTAACTGGCTCCTTCCAAACATTTTTCCTTTAATATCGAGTCATTTAATGTAATCTTCTTCAATCTATGAATTATTTGGGTCTCAAAGCATTCAGGAAAGTACTCTGATAATCTTTTTGGGTTTTGTCACATTTTTGTTAATTCTGCATAATTTGGTAATATTCTGTTATTTTCATTCAATAATAATCCCATAAGTCATACCAATTACTGCTCGCCAACTTTTATTTGGCAATGCCCCAAAACAAAGCTGTGTGGAAAGTGTCTATAAGTTGTAAGTTTAAAACTGTCTTGAGACCTCATTAAATCATTCTCTAGATCTAACCATTCATGCCACATTCATATGAACCCAGGCATTATCTTCAATGTTGTTGCAACCAAATGTACCACCCTAATAGGCATATGTACAAAACCTTGCTTCTACCCTCTGAACCATCGAATACCCATTTCACAGAACCGCAAGCCCTCATACAAAGCATTATCCTTCTATTGTGTTGACGCTTAGGCATCAATTTTACACACACCAATACGCATCATAGGGTTCATTTCTAGAAATATGGTGAATTAGTTGGTGAACCCCATGACAAGGAGAGAATGACTTATGTCTTCAACCGTTGATGTCAGAGTTATCCAAACCAGTCCATTTCTTACACAGACACATAAGAAATGTCTCCCTTGTCCTTACATGACAAACAAATATAGGTAATAATAATAATCACTATCAGCTACTAGTTTGATGAGAGGTAACAAGAATCACTATTTCAGTAAAAACATATTTTTTCCTTCCCCTAGTACATTAAAAATGACAGCAAACTTTGTTAATACTGAGCACAGCAAGAGACGTGACACTGGTAGGAACAACACTGTGTCGTGTCTTTAGATTATACCAGGGGTGGGCAACCTTTTTAAATGAATGGGTCAGCTATAAGGAGTGAAAAATTGACTGGGCCGCACCTTACCGACGACCTGCTGTTGATTTCAAACCTTTGATTCCACAATAGGTGTGTGTACTTAATCTGTATTCACAAAAAACATATGTCAATACAGTACAGTTGATAATTAATGGGGATAATAGGCCTACCTGACAGCATTATTAGTGCCGATAAATTCTAAGCAGCTAGCTCGTTTTTTGTGATGATGTAAACTAGATTGATCTTTTTCTTGAGACATCTCACGGCTCGCAAAAAAATCACTGGCGGGCTTCATGTGGCCCGTGGGCCGTAGGTTGCCCACCCCAGGATTATACCATTCCGTTCAACATAGTACTGATACACCATAATAAACAAACACTTTACAAGTGAATTTAAATATTTACAGCGATATCATTTAATGTCTTCTATCTTTACTTTTTAAAGCAGACTTGACGATCATTTTGACAATGTTTAATTCAACATCCTTGAAGTGCTTTATTGCTAAAATAATCAACATAAAATGAATTAATTCAAATTGTAATTAAGTAGGGTAGCAAAGAGAGTCACCTTATGATCACAGTTAAGCTCAATTGTAAGGGATATATCCCATGAAGAGTGAACTTCTACATACCAAAGAACGCACTCCCTTCGTATATATCCTTCACAGACAAGAATATTATGGATATATCCTAGCGAGGGTTGTGGATAATTGGGTGCACGAGAATGTTATGATGAATAAATAAATATGAGAAAAGAGGTTGCAATGCGCAATATACAAACAGAAAAAGTAATATTTAGCCTGAAGGTCTAAAAATATGAAGAAAAATATCAGACTACACAAAGGGGAAGAAAGAACACTAAACCCCTCCTACCTAAACAATATAATAAGAATAATGGTAATAATTAAATAGTTGTATGCCAGACACAAGAAAATACCTCAATTCCAATTGTAATGAAAACTTGAGTGTTCATTATTAATTACATAAAAAGATTTTTTTTAATCATTTAAAAATGTTTCAAACATGATTGAAATGACCATATGATGGACAGAAATAACTGACGAAAATCTTTGATACAAACGGCTTCTTATGTTTTATTTTAAAGGGACTACCGGATGGCACATACACTTTTAGATATATGCCAAAATGGTCACATTTAAAAAAATGTCAACACAATTTTCAACACTTTTTGGACAGTTTTCAGTATCTATATATTTCATATTTTCTTGGGACAATCCCATGTTCAGAAGTTTTCAAGATGATACAAACTGAACATGGCAGTCTGTAACTGCAGTTTGCTACCCACTAAGTCATGCTTCCATTTGCTTCACTTTTAAAGTCCCAATAATAACTGTTTTTGATAAATATCCATCTGGGACAAGCAATGTCACACCCTCTTGATGACATTAATGTTACAATACAAGTTTTTTTATAATTTCTTTTGTAGATTAGTCACAATATGGAATTTCATACCAAAACACACAAGCACTGCTATTATAACTGCAATCACAACACTGGCTGCTTGCTAAACAGCCCATCGAGCTCAATGTATGAGGCTTGGATAGAATTTTATAAAGTATAAGATTATTTCAGGAGCAGAAAAGGTAGCCCTACTAATGCTCCAATTATGGGAGTTTTATTCTACTGCAACAACTGAGAGATGTAAAGTAAGATATGTAAAAACTGTAAAAAAAAATTTAAAAAAAAAAAAAAATTATGAAAGTTTTGATGTAAAGATTTCATTCCATTTGGATGTTGTTTATTTGAACAATGAAGGAACCCCCAAAAAATATATATCTTTTATTGGTTTACACTTAATGACAGTGGTATTTACATGTAGTTCTAAAAGTACTCACTGAAATAAATGAAACACAGCAAATCCACTCTTTGTCTTTTTAAGACCATAAGGCCATACAATCAACATGCCGATTTATGTCCCAGTAACTTCAGCTTGCTTTACATTGACCTAGCTGTAAAGCGAGCGCTAAAACTCTTGCAAAACATTGAAAGAATGTGGTACGGTTCCCAACACTGGTTGGTGAACATTTTTTCAGATTTCCTCCCGCAATTAATATTCGGACTTAAAGATGTATCTCCAAGCCCAAGGTAATCTTTATGAAACAATTTGTGCAAGAGAGCAAACAACTATTTACAGAACTGAAGATACATGTGACATGGAACTCTTCTTGAAGAGATATCCAATGAAAACAAATAAAAAACTGCAGAGAAAAACAACAATCGTGCCACTGGGCATTACTTTACACATAATTTTTTTAGCTAGATTTACATTTTCACAATGTTTCTAGCTTTCTATACATGAGCATAAATTAATCCACATCACAATATTACAGAGATTTGAAGCTTGCTAACTCAAGAGGTAACCTGAGCCATCGCTTGATCCAAACAAATTATCGTGGAGCACAACTGTAGTAACAGATTGCATAAGACTAAAAACCAAAATAAGCGGACATAAGGATGACCGGCTTATCATTTCCGTTACGTAGCTGGTTGCCTCCCATAACAATATTTCACTTTGCAGCAGATTCAATCGAGTAACTTGAGCAACACTCTGTATGAGGTCTTTCAAGTTGTACTTTTCATCCCATAAATGCACACTAACAGCCCACAGATGCAACAGTTTAAAGGTACATCAAGATTGGCCCCAAATTTTATTACGCTAAAAATTGCTCCAAGTTTTCAAAAGTCCATTTCTCCTGGTAGTTACGACTCCTTCAGATTCTTCCAGACATTGAATCGTGTTCATATTTGAGGATTAATAGTCTCGGTGAGCAAACGTGCCTCCGAGTGTATATAATAAAATGCTTTCTGAAAGTTGGGAGTATCAGTCACCATTTCTGGACTCTCTAGCATAACTGGGAGCAATACACTCACCACCGTTAAAGTGTAGCTGGAATTTCTTATGTACAAAATCAGCCTAGAGTAGCTAGGCCTACCACAGCTACAACCGTATAGTCGGTCTAGGTCAAGTGCTCATGTTTGAATGAAAAATTGGCTGGAACAGTGACAAGGGGAATTACTACCTCACAGCTTTCTAAATTCTGCACTCAGCATTCTAGATTTGTAGAGATATTATTCTCGGATGGCCCGCAATGATCATGTGATAACGGATAGGTGTATACCAAGTGTTTCTTTCGCACCACCGACTTTGTTAGCTCATGAAACAATTATGACACAAGGCCAGCTCACGGTGAGAGCCTTAGACATTGTGTAAATCTCTGTTTGAAAGATCTATCGAGAAATATCTTAAATAAACATCTTTCTTTATCAAAACACTGACAATGGGCAGTCTATGTAAGTGAGAAACATTAAAAAGATCAGACCACTACTGGAAAATAATCTGGAGTTTTCTACTCCTTTTCTTTCTCTCAGCAGGAATGAACTGAAAAAAAAAAAAATTAAAAAAAATACCCACTGACAACAATGATAACCAGGTTTTTTTTCTTACAGATCGTAACTTGCTGGCAAGAGTAACATTTATGTAGAGATGAAGAGAGCTGGGTAAACATTGAAGGTTATAGTGGAGGATCTCATCGCATGGAATGAAGGGGGCATGGCCCTCAACAAGAACATTTGCTCGGAGCTCTGGATGGGGTGCGAGCTTCTCTTCTGAGAGCAGAGTCCCCATACTGAATACCTGAACCCATTCTCTCAGGATCCAATTCACCTGCAAGTAAACAAAACAAAAAAAAGGAGTGAACGACGTTTACATTGACTCCATCATAGAATTTTGTCTTAAACACTGCGACCAGGCACTACAAACGTCTCTAGAATACTAGCTTATATTCCACAGGAGATGCAAACAAAACTATTATTTTTATGTGACACTTGAGCTGTTTACGTTTGCAATTGTAGACTGCATTGTAGCCCAGTACTTTCAGATAATCAACTAACATTTT